>JAUEJL010054249.1:0-20076 GCA_032274825.1 Drosophyllum lusitanicum
ATGAATTCCATTATCCAAAATGAACGGCTAAGATTGGTTCTCGTGGTTCTCGCAATAAAAACGGTTCTCAAATGAACTTTTCAATATATATATATATATATATATATATATACATAGGAGGGTTCATTTGACAACCATTATTATTGTAAGAACCGAGAGAACCAATCTTAGTCATTCAATTGATAAGTGAAATTCATGATTGAATTCCGTGGGGGGATCGAGTGTGGCAATGTGCATGTGATGAATTCATGGGTGAGCAATTGAATTAAAGGGGTGTGTGTGTGTGTGTGTGTGTATATATATATATGTATGTATATATGTATGTATGTATGTAGTGAAAAGTTCATTTGAGAACCGTTTTTACTGCAAGAACCAATCTTAGTCGTCCAATTCTCCCTCCTTCAATTGGATTGTCCACCCTTGAATTCCTTACATGCACCTTGCCACACTCAATCCCTCCATGCTCTTCATTCATGAATTCTATTATCCAAAATGAACGGCTAAGATTGGTTCTCGCGGTTCTAGCAATAAAAACGGTTCTCAAATGAACCTTCCGCTATATATGTATATATGAATAATCATTAAATTTATATTTTTACGAATCTTTAATCTTTATCTTTAATATATATTTTAAAAAATAAGATTATGATGTTATCATCTTCTTTTATGAATTTTTTCCATCAATCATATCACTTATTTTCTCAATTGCCTTTAGAATTAGTTATTTTTACATCAAAAAACTTAAACATTACATATGTTCAAGATTTTCATTTATAGATGATTTAGTTTTTTTAAAATTTATTTTATTCATTCCTGTATTTATATACGGGGTGTTAAGATAGCTATTATTATAATAATAAAGTTATTAGTCCTCGTGGGAATATTTCCTTTACTTTAGAAAAGATACGTTCAATTCTAATTATAACTACAAGAAAAAGAAGAGGGTCGAGGTTATTAATTTTACCCCTATTTTGCAATCAATTTTATGGTATTCTATGAAATCTAATATTACATACATAGAGTTAATTATATTTTTGTTTTATGTGGTTTTTATGGTTTTGGTTTTTAATTTTTAACTTTTATAGTTTTGGTCATAAAAGAACTAAATCTCTTATAAATTTAGTCCCTGCCCATATTACCTTAGCCCATCATTTTCTCTATTTTTAATTCATTATCAACATATTTTTAGAAAAATAAAAAATCACGTAATTTCCTTAAATAATTATATAATTAATGTTAATCCTCTGTCTTCAACCTACTTCGCTGTCATTGTCTCTGTCACCTCCACATCTCCAGCCACCACTCCAATCATTATTTCCGGCCACTAAATTCAACCCAAATCAATAGAGTGTTACAACAAACACAAAATCAAAGTGGGACAAATCAATTAACATACACAGATCCAAACTTGCACAAACTATATCCTAGATCCAAACTTAACCCACTACCACTGGAAAATCATCCTGCGGTACTTCCATCACCACCGTCAAATTCGGAAATACCACCACCACCGAATTGCAACCACTAAACCACCCTTACAAGAACACACAGAGTAATCGAACAAACACCATAAATGAAGTTTTACAAACACCACCCACCCATCTTCATCAAACACTCCCCACCCATTTCGAAAACCTCATCAAAGTTTCAAACCCCTACTGGGACAAATGTATACATAGCTACTCACCAAAATAAAAAAGAAGAGAAAAGTATATCGGAATACAAAAAGAGAAGAAAAGCAAACCCTAGATTGGAAATAGGAATGAAAATCGGATGATTGATGGAGTTGAAGGATGGATAGTTGTTCGTAGACTTCAAATCTTCTTGAATCCTTGTTTAATCGCGTGTGGAATCGCCCAGAGATAGTCTCCAGGGCCTGAAGAGGGTAGCAATGATGACGGCGGCGGCGGTGATGCTGCGGTGGCGATGATGTAATTAAGGTTTCTACAATTACGCCCTGTTCTCGAGTTTACTAAGGGGAGGAAAGGAAAGGAGAGGAAAGGAAATCCTTTCCTTCCAAATCATTCCAAAATTGGGAGGAAAGAATTTTGAACAAATTAAGCCTAAACTTCCTCTCCAAATCCCTCCCTTTCCTTTCCTTTCATTCCTTAAATGAAACTCAAGAACACCATTTAGCTAGATTTCCTTCTAAATACTTTCCTTTCCACCCTAAAAAAAACTCGAGAACGGGGCGTTAGAGATTAGAGTGTAGAGAGACAGCACGAAGAAAGAGGGTACATGTCACTGTTGTTCGAGGCTGTGAAGATGGTGGCTTAATATTGTGAAGGTGGCTAAGATGGTGGCGAGGATGAGTGGTGGTGATAGAATGGAGAAGGAGATTCCAAAGACGGAGGAGGTAGAGACGACAATGGCGGTAGCGGAGATGATGGTGGTGGTGGCGGCGATGGTGGAGGTGGCGATGGTGGTGCAGATGATGGCGGTGATAGGTATGCAAAGAGAAACGATGATCACATTAAAGGGTGGGGAGTTGGTAATTCGTTTTTATATGTTTTTAATATTTTTAACGATTATTAGTATTTAATAAATTAAGAAAGATGATTAAAAAATAAGGGCAAGGGTAATGTGGTCTTTTTAGTTTGACCACTGAAACCATATAATTAAAAAATTAAGAATCAAAACCGTAAAACTACCAAATCACAGGGACAAAAAATGTAGTTAACTCTTCATAATATATACTTCATCTTATAAAATGTGTTCTAGTTTGTCCTCATACATATATAGGATGATGATCTATAGAAAACCTTTCTTATTTATAGAACTTCAGAAACAAATATGAGTACGACTTTTGTCTTTTATAAAAAGGACAAAACTGAAATTTTAGCCTTTTCTTTTCATACGCGCCTTTTACATTTAATTCTACCAGATTTTTTTTTTTTTAACAAAACCCACTTCAACTTCAAACAGCCAAATCTAAATTATTTTCGGTTGTTATTTTGTTAAAAATACAGCGTTTAATTTAATTTTTTGTCCTCTTTAATTTAAGATTAGTTACGACATATTTTCAATATTTTTTAAATATGCATGTGTTTATGAAAATGCAGTTGCCTCTTCTTAGAAAGTAGTAGAAGAAAAACTTCAGAAAATACACATCCATAGCTTAGAAGTGCACTTAAAAAACTCAAAAATGTAATACATACAACCAAAACAAATCTCCACATATTTCTAATGAACTTTTTTGAAAATGCATGTACGTACTTGCATTTTCGTACTTACATTTTCGTAATAATGCAAATGCATCTTGAACAAAATATATTAGAAATCGAAGCATGTTTGGCAGAGAGAAATGAAAACGAAATCATCTGTTTGGTTAGAGGTGAGAATTATCATCAGAGAAAAAAACTAATTCTCTTTCTCTATCTTTTATTTCCCCGGTGTATGGAGAATCCAAATTTCATTTCTCAAATAGTTAAAAATTAGAAACGGAGATTTCAGGCATCAAACTCTCGTTCCCCACCCTATCTGTAAAACCACGATTTTCAGGTCAAAATTTAAATTTTTTAAAACTTATATTCAAACATATTTTAGTTTGATAAACAAACAGCGGAAGTCTTATCATAGTAATTCTTAATTTAAAACAACCAAACTGGGTTTTCATTTTACACACGGGTGTTACCAACATCAATTCCGACTGACTATCATATCCGCTAAGGAACAACAAGTATCCCAGCATCACATAAGTAACACCAGGCACTGCCAAACATAAACACCTACAAAAGCATACAAACTAGAAGGAGGTTAGCTTTAAAAGCTAGTAAGCACAAACATAAACATAAACATCACATAGTACATAAAGTATCATATGATAACACAAACAGTACTATCTTATCACATTGTGGTGTGCTAACATGATCAGTAGGCATCGTATCTCGTATGGTTGCAAATCCTACTTAATGACCCTAAATGGGGAATCAACCACACCTAACTGCGTTGGTGAGTGAGCGGGTAGCGTTCTGCCAATCATCATTATAGAGCCAACGACTCTCTCAGGTTCAGCGGGTAGCTAATATATACCAATAATCATTGTTTAAATTTTGTAGAGCATGTTACGAGGGTTAATTAGATTACCAATCTCTAATAATATATGATTATATTGCTCTATATTTTGCATATTTTAAAAGGAGTTTTTAGTAATGTATAGTACTTTATAAACCATTCAAATCATCAATTTTAAAAGTTCTTAATTTTCAATCAATACTAAATCCTAACCATCTATTTTATCTAGATTAATCGCAACCGTTCAATTATTAACCTTCTAAACTAGATTAAAATTTCTATATTTTTTTTTACTAATTTTCTATTTGGTATGCACATAATTCTAAAAATAGATTAAAATATATACTAACTTTGTTATGTGCATTTAAAGTTATCGATTATAAAAAACCCTTTTTTCATATTTCAATAATCCATTTAATATAATGCTTTAAAAACATTTAATTTCATAACTTTATAAAACTCTTAGAACAAGTTACATCTTAGAGAATCAATATAATAACATTATTACACTATTAAATTTTTAATACTGCCTATATTACTTCAAATTTATATTAACATTATTTATTATTGTCAGACACCATTTGTAACTGTCATTGTCTTATCCGTCCTCTCGATCGCTAGCCACCACAAAAAAAACTCGCCACCATACAATTTCACTACCATCTCTCTTTAATTATAATAAATAAAATAAAAAATTGATTCGAAGTCACGATGGTTAAAACCTTTAATTGTTTCAAATGATTAGAGAGACAAAATTATTATGCAAAAAGGGAAGATGGACATACAATTTTCATTGTTAAGTTCTTAGAGTGGACCAACGATAGTTGTTCCGGTGGAATGTTGACTCGTGCGTAAGTGGCCTAAAATGGATATTCTTTGGAAGAAAATAGGATAAACTGTACCAAAATACAACGAACTTTGGCTAAGCTATCATTGTATACAACCAACTTTAAAATTTTTAAAAAAATACAACCAACTTTTATAACCTTACCATTGTATGCAAACGGTAACATGATGTGTAGGTAACCGGTCATTTATATTTTTTTAGTATTTTTTTAATTTAAAATTCATATCTTCTTCAAGATATTCATCTGTTCTTCATATGTTCTTAATCATCTTCATATAATCTTAATCATCTTCATATGAAATTGAATTTGAAACCAAATCTGGAAAGCAAATCATGTTTATGATATCTTGAAGGGCAGTGGCGATTGAAACCATAAACTTACTCACGATTTACAGAACTTGAAGATGAACACATATGAAATTGAAGATGAACACAAACTTACTCATGATTTACAGAACTGGAAGATGAACTTGAAGACCTCATATGAAATTGAAACCATAAACTTACTCACGGTTTACAAAACTAGAAGATGAACACATAAATCAAAACTCAGATTTACAAAAAATCAAATATGGAATTCAAACCTTAAAACACATGAATCAAAAATCAGATTTACAAAAACCTAGATGAAGAAGATGAACAGATCTATAACCCTAAACTTGCTCAAATAGCATCTACAAGTGGGTACTCAAATCGATTTAAAGAAACTCTAAAACACACAAATCGCTCATGAATGTTGGTGGTCAAACAGACCAAATTATTTACCATTTAAGTGCATTTAACATATAGAATTAAGAGGTATTAAGTATTTTTCTTGACAAAAGTAACTAGTATGGTACCCGCAATACGACGACAACGAATAATTTTAACTCGATAACATATCTGGTTTCATAATGTAGGGGTATGTTATTCCATTATACGGTGACAATGAATAACTTTCGTTTGGTAACATGTCTATTTTCTTTCTCTTTTTTCCATTTTTTTGTTTGTGTATTCTCCATCAACTCTTTTACTAATTTTGAAATAAGAACAAAGGTCTCTACTAGGATAAATTGCATGAAAATACAATAAATTTTACATAAGTTATTGTTGCATGTAACGAATCTTATCTTTTGTAAATAAATACAATCAACTTTCATAATTCTCCAATTGTATTTTATACGATGAAAATTGAGGTAAAGTTTACCGTATACAATGATAACATAAAATGAGAATGAGATGATTATGAAAGTTGATTGTATTTATTTATAAAAAAATAAGCTTATTGCATAAAATAATAACTTGGGCAAATTGCATGAAAATACAAAAGTTTGCCTTAATTACTATTGTATACAACCAACTTTTTTTTCTTAAGAATAATACAATCAACTTTAATAATCTTTCCATTGTATGTAAATAACTTTTTTCCGTGTCTAATTTTTTGTTACCATGGTATACAGTATAAGGAAAAAATTAATAATTTTGAGTTACTTAAAATCAAAAGACTAAACATTAGTCTAAATACTTTATAATATTATATAGATAGATAATATGTGTCTGAATTTATTATAGTAACTTGATTTCTATAAGTATCTATTTATAACCGAAGGTGTAATTATTAGAATGTAAATTAGTTTTGTTAAGAATCTAACTCATTCTAAGTTTTCGTTTTGTTATATACAATATGTAAATTATTAATTTGAAACTATTTTAAATTAAGATATTAAGAAAATAGAGTGGAATAGTGAATAATTATTCCATTTTGTTTTGATTATATGAGTTATTTCAAAAATTAAAAATGTTTACAAATTCCAGTTATAGGTTATTTAGATTTATGAGTTCTACTTATATACATTTTACTAGCTTAACATCCCGTGTATAAACACAAAGGATGATTAAAGTCAATTTTAAACGTTTTACGTTTTTAAGAGTACTAACATGTATAGAAAATACAATTTTAAAATATACATAGTAATATAAACGTATTCTGAACATAATTGTCTTCTGTAGAATTTCTTAACCACGATTTCTTTGTAGGAGTTGAAGATTGTCCCAATAAAGGTCTATTGAAGATGATGAAGATTGTCCCAATATGTGTGATGTCGAAGTGCAACAATGTTTATAGAATTAAGATATAAAGGCCTACAATAGTTACGATCCTTCAATTAATAAACATTCATATTTGAAAAGTAATTTAAAAATGAAATAATGGGCGGCTAGTATTTCAATTCATGCGGTGGTGGTTTTAAACATTTTTAATTGTTTTGAAAATAAACATGTTTTCAGCTAATAGATAATGACATTGGAAAGTTTCTAAACGTAATGACACTATTTACATGAGTTGTGTTCAATAAAGTCCATATAAAAACATAGTCCTAAAATTTTAATATTCAATCACAGATGATTTATTACAATCACATGTCATTTGTAAAAGCATCACATGTGAATTACGAAAATGCCACTCCATCCCAAGTTTTAAATGCAATCTGGACCATTGATGCCATTGATCCAAAGGCTAAAATTAGTCCTTCAAGACTATGAATTAAGTATGAACTATATTGAACATTTTTCTTATTTACATATATATTGTTGGATAATAAACATATATTATTTACCAAAATAATCACCTAGAAATATGAAAAGTTTGAAAATTTAAAAAACTTTAGTATCTAAAATTAGTTTGAATTTTAAATAATCACCCTTGATATAAGAAAAATAATATATTAAAAATAGGAGGTTGTGATGGTAATTATCAGAGAATTTTTAAAAAAATTTACAAAATAAAATATTATAATTAATAAAAAAAAGATGATGATATCATTCATATATTAGATCGGATGAATTATACACTTTTTATTATTCTCTATTAGAGGGAGGGAGGGAGTATTAAAAAAAGAAAAGAAAAAGTGTCCCGTGAAGCGTCAAAAGAACTTTTCGCGCAATTGCATAAATCAGGGGAGAAAAATTAATGAAACCTAAAGGAGAAGAAAAGAAAAGACGACCCCATTCGCATCTTTACTACACACTTTACTACTTTCTCACTCTCTCACACACAGTCTCTCTCTAGAAAACATACTTCAGAAAGTGAAGAACTGCCCTGAATTTTGCTTGCTTCGTTTTGAAATCAGCAATTCCATCAACATTCAACACAGCCTTTGCGGTAATGTCGCTGTCTCTTTGTTTTCCTTTCCGTTAATTTTGACCTGTTGTTATGATAATCTTGCCATCAATTTTATTCGTACTTTTATGTTTTGTTTCTTTCACTTAATCATCTAAATCTCTACAGAAATCTTAACATTGATGCATATTTATACAACTTCATAATATCTACATGATAAACAGGTAAGAATATTTATTGATGCATTCAATCTGGAGATCTGTACCTTTGGTTTGATGTTCTGAACACGTACACCTATTTAAAGAATCTCGTTGTTGAACTTTTTTCCCATTTCAAGATTTGGTGAAATCTGTTTAGAGTGTGTTAAAAGTGTGACTTGAATTTTTTTTATGGTGATCCGGATGGATTTATGACCCGACCCAAAGATGTCTTGGCCGGATGCTTGTCCCCGAGGGGATGCAGACATGTTAGATTTTGGGTGCCATTTATGCTACTTTGAAGCAGGATAGAATAGTATACTAGGTTCATCACATTGGTCAACTGAACCACGCAGATTTTTTGTGTTCATGTTATTGTATTCTGCTTTATTAATGTGCATTTTGCGTGACATTGTGTTTATAAGCTAGAAAGAAAACCCCTTAAGTCATTTGGCTTGTATTTTTTGGTAAAACGTTCTTTTTGGCATTGGGGTTTTATATTCAGGTATTTGGATACCTGGGTAGGGAAAAACAGACTTGAAAGAGCCATTTCCAATACAGATTCTGGGATTGTAAACTGGTCGTTCTGCTCTTGTGTTAGAGGTAAATATTCAATAACATGTTCGTTATTACAAGGTTGAATGTAAACTACATGTTTCCCGAAGAATGTAGCTTTTATATCAAAAGTCAAATTGTATTCAATGTGTCTGTAGAGGATGGAGTAATGTTGATCTGGACTGATTTTAGGTGTACATGGGTCCCCAAGTCCATAATGCAGCTCAATATGCTGGTTCCATGCCCAAAATTATTCAAGATTTTTGGAAGACTACGCGTGCTAGTAGTTCTCCAGATCCGGATGAAGGAAAGAGATGTTTTGATGCATCCATAAAGTATGCAAATAGATACTTTAATATTCACAATGATCTTTACAAAGTTCTGAAGAATTAAAGGGTTTGTTTGTTTTAATTTTACAGGCAAGATGCTGTATCATCCACACCTTTGCCAGCTCGCCTTCCTGCATTTCATGCAAGGTAGCTAATATCCTAGTGTCTGGCTTTTCTATATGAGAATTTACTTGCTACTTTACCCTGATTAACATTTTAACCGATTTCAGTGAGTTAGGGCCATGGTGCACTGTAATATCTTACGAAGCATGTGTTAGGATGTGTCTCAAGCACTGGTTCAAAGGCAGCCGTGATGCTCGTTTTTTCTTAGAAAATGAATGTTCCCGCCTTCGAAGTGCTTTTCGGTAAATCTTTTACTTTTGCGTAATAATAATAGCAATATAGCTTAACATACACCACAAATCTATTACGTTATGAACCAGAATTCTCTAATCACTGGCTCTCAATTACTTTGCTTTTGTCCTTCGAAAAGAACTCACAGTATCATAATTTGAGAGGATGATTTGTTTGCTTAATTTTTCATTCATAGTTTGGAGCAAATTCTATTACAACCAGAAGAAGAGTTATTGAACAAAAGGTCTTCAGAATTAGCTGTTCAGGTGGTTGTTAAGAAACCACAGAAAGCCTGTGGAAAACTGAAAGTTCAAGGTAAATTTTATCTTCATTTATCATCAACAGTTATGTTTTTTTAGCAGTATGGGAATGTGATTATGTAAATCTGCTGTGATGCAGTGCGAAAAGTTAAAATGGTATTGGATGCACCCTCTGGTTGCACTTTTTCAGCGATAAAAAATCCTCCTGCGGTGAAATTGCAAAATTTTAGCCGTCGTTTGTCCACCATGAAATCAACTATTGATTCAGAGTGGGAGGCACTAAAGAGAGTTCGGGTCGCACCAAAATTTTCTGTTAATGGATCACTATCGCATCAAAGCCTGGCTTATATACAATTCGGCACACAATATCTGAGAGATATGTCAGGGCTTTTAAAAGTAGGGATAAAAAGTTTGAATAATGCTTCAACACCTCATGAAGCAACACAGGGTATGTGATCATATATTGGATTAAATTATAGCCAAATTATCTTTTTCTTTAAGTCTTCTCTTTTTGTGAATTGCATCGACATTATGTTCGGCTAAAAAGTAGAAACATTAGATTTTGTTTTCTAGATACCCTCATTTAATTTAAACATGTTTTAAAATTTATTTTATTTGCAGTTTCAGATTCTGTTACCAAGTCATCTTCATATGACAATGCAGAAACATATTTATGTTCTTTGAGATTAAAAAGTTCATCTGATGCTGACGTGACACGGATGCAGCCAGGATCTAGTGAAACTCATGTATTGTGTGTGCATCCTCCCTCTTGTTTCCTTCTAGACTTGACAAAATTGAGTGGTTATTTATGAAAATTTCCAAATGCAGCTTGCCAGATGGCATGAGAGATGATTTGCTTATTGAAGTTGCCGATTCAAAAGGGAAGTATTGTGGTCACTGCAACGTTCAAATGGCAGATATTGCTGATGATCTGGTTTTTTTTTTACTACAATTCTCAATTTGTTATCTTGAGATATATGCTTAAAAAGTCTGAAATATCAAGATAATTACAGGGCGATAAGCTTCGTTGGTGGCCAATATACCATGAGCCAGAACATGAACTTGTTGGAAAAATACAGCTACACATACATTATTCAACTAGTACAGATGAAAATAACAATGTTAAGGTAAAAGAAATATATAATTCTTTAATTTTTTTTAGGTATATACATGATTAAGAGGCTACTTTTCTGATGTTCTATATATAGAAAACTGTTTCTAATAATACACGTGTGTTTTCCCCCTCTAGTGTGGTATTGTTGCTGAAACTATTGCATATGACTCAGTCTTAGAGGCAGCAATGAAAGTCCAAAATTTTCATCAAAGGAGTTTGCTGCTTCATGGTCCCTGGAGGTGGTTGGTAACTGAATTTGCTTCTTACTATGGAGTTTCTGATGCATATACTAAGCTAAGGTGCCTTTAAAGTTATTATGTATATCCGTTATTGTGATTTGGGTTGGTTTATTATTATAATATTATGTGTTGGTTGTCCAGATACCTTTCATATGTTATGGATGTTGCCACACCAACTGCAAATTGTCTAAATGTGGTGCATGACTTATTGTCTCCGGTGATCATGACTGGCAAATCAAAGGGCACTTTGAGTTCTCAAGAGGTGATACTCATTTGTACTTTTATGTTCAACATAGCCACATATGTGACAATTTTGACCCATTTACTACTAATAAATGGGTTGCTTTTGGTTGTGCTCATCTCAAATGCTTCAAGCTGTCAAAACAGAAAAAAAAAAAAAAAAACCGAAAGGGGAGATCAAACAGATTGAACATGTCAAAGGGTAGAAAGTCGACCAAAGTCTATTCTTAAAGCTTACAACCTCCTAAAAAGTTTAGATAATTGTTAGAATAATTTTTTGTGATCATAAGTAACACATTAATTATTTATTTTAAAAGGACAAAATGTGTTCGCGGGTCAACCCAATCTGACCCGGCATGTTTTGATCTTTACTAAAATTGGTGTTCCAAGTAGAACACAATCCACCGACCCTGCTCATATTGCCACCTCTAGTTACTTTCTTATATACGTTGTTGATATGAATACCAGTCTCCCCTTTTATCATTATGATTTATTGTGAATTTCTACCACAAACTGGCCAGAATCGCATGCTGGGAATTCTTTCTGGTCAAATAGAACAGACAATTGCCTTAGTTTTCGAGAACTACAAATCACTTGATGAAAATTCACCATCAGGATTGTCAGATACACCTACAAAATCAGGCTTCATATCTCCTGCTCTGAAACCTGCTTTGAAACTCTATACTCTTTTGCATGACATACAGTCTCCTGAAGCACAATTACTGTTATGTAAATATTTTCAGGTATTAGGATTTATTCACTTTTATCATAGTTTTCCTTCCTTTAGCCCCCCGTTTTTCTGTCCAAAGATTGTAATTCTTTCAGACTGCTGTAAGAAAGCTTCTAGGAAGGCACTTGGCAGAAACCAATAATTTTGTTTCGAGTAGCAGTGAAAAGTCAGCAATTGACCAGCTTGCTTATTCAACAGCTTATCAGAAGATGAAATCTCTTTGTTTACATATCAGAAATGAAATTGTTAGCGACCTTAGTATACATAATCAGCACGTGCTTCCTAGGTAAGTGATTGATTTTAGTTTACATTCAATTATTGTATTAGAAAGATGAAATCTCTTCGTTGATAATTCCCAGGGTCGATTATCAGAAGATGAAATCTCTTTGTTGATATTTTCCAGGGTTGATTATTGTCACTAATTTCTTGACTGGCTCCATTGTTTTATTTCCTTTGTAGCTTTGTAGACCTTCCGAATCTTTCTTCATCTCTTTATAGTTCAGAGCTCTGCAATAGAATGCGAGCATTTCTTGTTGCATGCCCACCAATTAGCCTCTCGCCTCCTGTTACAGACCTAATTATTACAACTTGTGATTTTCAGAGCGATCTTGCTTACTGGAATATTAGGCAAATGTTTTTTCCCTCGTATCTTTGTAAATTTATTTGATGTTTCAAAGGTGTCTCTTTGAATATTATTAATTAACTTGCAGTCCTGTCAAAGGCGGTGTTAATGCCAAAGAGTTGTTTCACATTTACATAACACGCCGGATTCACGACAAGCACCTTGAATTGCTTGAATCCTGCAAGCTTGATAAGGTACATATTTCTATTGCGTTTCTATAGAAGTTGGAAGAAAGGCAGGTTGGGTGACGGGTTGACCCAAAATATATCTTTGTTCCATTATTATTTTTTAAAGTAATTAGATCTCTAATATAAGAAACAAAAATTGTATGATTACATTAATAATCCAAATTTTGGACAGTTTGTTTTGCAGGTTTTATGCATGAAAATAAACTTTGTGCGAATTTCGACCCGTTTGACCCATTTCCTTTTTAGCTAAATTTTTTGAAAATTTATTTTATCCATTTTGACTGGTTGAGATAAAACATCATCCACCTGGACCCATTCCATAAGTAAATGGGTCATAATTCACCGACTGTAGATAACAAGATTCAGCTTGATCTTAAAAAAATTTCATCTATAAATATGTAACTAATCACTTTTGCATTCTGGCAATTGACTGGTCCCCAGTTGAGGTTACAAGGTGTTGGACCACAGCATTCCACAACTATTTTTGTTGATGATATGTACAAGCAACTGAAGGAAACCGTTGGTGAATTTCAAGTCATCACCTGTCGTTGGCCTGAATATATTGTGGTTTTGGAAAAGGTATTATTAACAGTCTCAGATTTGGGGAATTACATCTGTGCTTTCATTTTCTTGTACTTTAAAAAATATATATATTCTACTGATAGGTTATAGCGGATGCTGAAAGGGTAATAATGGAAACTCTGGAGAAGCAGTATAGTGATTGTCTATCAACACTGAAGGAAAACACAATCCCTGTTAAGGCAGTGCAATATGTTCAAAAAATTGCAAAAGGAAACTCAGTACCTTATTGTTTTCCTGAGGAGGTAAGATGTTCTCTCATCTACTAAAATAAATGTACAAAAGAAGTTATGAGAATTTGGTATTTATTCTAAAATTTGTTTTTATTGTTCTTCAGTTAGGAACTTTTTTTAATTCAATGAAGAAGATGCTGGATGTGCTACAACCTGAAATACAAAGCCGGTTCAAATCAGACAGCTCGTGCATTTCAGAGAGTGAAAATGTAGTTCCAGGAGAACTTCTTAGTGAAGTAACCGTAGTGTTGAGAACTAAATTCAGAAACTACCTGCAAGCAGCTGTAGAGAAACTTGCTGGAAATGTGAGTTCCTTGCTTCCATAGAAGCTGCAAATTTGTTCTATTTTAGGATGTCTCATATTACTTGCAAGTTGCAATGTTTCCTTGATATTGTAATTGGGTGATTTGCATAAGAATAAGTCTAGGTAAATTCAGAAACTTGTTTAAACTTCGGTGACTAATTTTATTTAGAACAGAAGATTCCATCAAAGTTTCAAGATTTTAGATCGAAGGTAAATTTTCGAGTTAACCGGTTTTTGCCTCACAACAGGAAAAAGTCAACGTGGTCAAAGTTACTGTCATGCTGTCACCTTGACAGGGTAACTGGAGTGGTTTAGCTAAATTTCAAAAGTCGGTTATTGTTTACCAATTCTATTGAGACTTTGATGGTTTTCTGCTCGACTAAAGAAGTTGGTTACATAAATCAATAAACATTTGACCAAAGTTGGTTACTTTTTTATCCGATTAGGCCAAAGATTTCCCTACGTCTTCATTATTCTAAAGAGGTTATTTATATCGCATTTTAACTGTAGAAGTTATAACCAAGCTGGTGGTTATCTAGTTTTCTTATTGTTCACATAAGCATTTACAAAGTATTGAGACCAGGAAGATTATTTACTACAGAACTTGGAACTTTCTAGAAAAAATGACAAAAACTGGTCGAGTAAGTTTGTCTTTTTAGTGATTTATATACCGGAATTGCATCACGTTTTCATTTTTTTATACAGACGAGGTTACAAAATGCTACAAACCTAAAGAAGGTGATCCTAGAAGCAAAGGAGAATGTTTCTGAACCTGATATTAGAAATATGATGCAGCCTATACAGGATCTTATTACAAAGATAATTAGTGACCTCCATGGTTTTCTTGAAATTCATGTCTTAACAATCTTTTGTCGAGCATTATGGGATCGAATGGGACAGGTGTGCATAATGCTCTTGTTATTTTCTTGGTCTTTTCTGCTGCAATTTAAATAATTAATTACTGAACTTTTCTTTTTGTTATGGAACAGGATGTGCTGAGAGTGTTGGAGAAAAAGAAAGAGAACTGGTCATATAAAGCCTCTAGAGTTGCACTCAATGTATGTCACAACTCTCATCAAAATTTCAATTATAGGTGGCAAAATGGGTGGGTTGGATAATAGATCAAATGAGTTTGGGTCATAACCGGGTTTTTTTTGGTATGAGTCATGCCTGGTTGGGTTGACACAACACTTTTTCTCCAAAGAATTATAGTTTATATAACGTGAATACGAGTACAAAATTATATTTAGAATGTTTTATGCATTAAAAGATACACTTTAATCTACTTTCTACACAGCCTATTCAACCTTTTTTAAAGGAGTTTTTCCCTGTTAAGCCTCCTTCAAGAGGCACCGAGCCTTTGGCTCAAATGTATGCAGTCTAACCGGTTTTGCCCTTGGCCTTTTCGAAGCCTCCCCCTGTCCACCCTGATTGAAACCCCTGTGCGACTCAAACCCTTGACCTCCTCTATGGGGGCAAGTGATCTACCCGGTAAGCCATCAAGAGATGGTTCCTATTCGACCAAACAACCTAGTTGACCCATTTCCTTTTCAATTTTTAGTTTTTTTTAGTCTTATCCGTATAACGTGTTATAGATGAAACAATTCAAAAGTTAAAGGGGTCAAAATCTCCGCCTCAAATCGAAATCTTTACTTACGGTGAATATTAGAGAAAGAGCAACTTTAAGCATTTGGTTGGCAGGTTTTAAATGAAACATTCGCATCAAAAATGCAAGAATTGGTTGGACATGCGCTGGAAGATAAGGATTTGGAGGCACCCACATCAATAGTAGAGGTACAATCGATGTTGTGCAAATGAGAATGACGATTAATAGTCTCTACACATGTATTCATCAACATCAACAACAGAAGATGAATCCACACATCCTACTCAAGAGTTAATTGGTTTTTGTAGGGTGACCATGCTTATTATGAGTCGTAATTCATTGCTTATATTCTTAAATATTGTAATTTAGTTTGGCAGAAATGAAGTGCAAAGTGTAAAGGTAATGAAGAATCTATATAATTCAAAGTTGTCTCAAGTTGGTAGGGACAAAAGTGCGGCACGTGTAAAACTAAAGGGTTATATGAATATACGCCCTTGTTCCCCTTAATAGTCAACATATTTATACTAGGGGTATAAACGAGCTCCGCTTCATAACTCGACCCACTTTCATACTTAAGCTTGAGCTCAAAGGAACATTAGTAGCTCGAGTTTGATTCAAAAAGCTCGAATTAATATGAAAATTAAATTTAAAAACTTAATTATTCAAAATATAAATAAAATCTAAAATTAATGATTTTTTTTTAGTAATTACTTTTTATACATAATATGTATATTGTATAAAATGTAAATTTGTTTCAGTAATTACTCATTTTTAATGTATTCTAATATTAGCCACTCCTATATACTTATTACATACACACACACATAAATATATAGGGAGCAGTTTAAACGAGAATTATTTTTCGTATGAGAACCGCGAGAACCATTTCTGGTCAATCATTTAATTTCCTATATTTTTTATTTATTTTAAAGAGAAAATGGTGGTATGGATATTTTTACATTACTCACTTTTTAAAAACTAATATATCCATCAAACAAAAAGGTGTTAAATTATAAAAATTATATCAAATTAACGAGAAAATTATGCTTTTTAATTATACCGAAATGGTATCACCGCACCCTCCCGAACCTTGCAAACACGCACCAACTAAGCCCCGACACTAACACACGCTTTCTAGCCTTAGAAATACTCTCAAAATAGGCAGAGTAACGGTATTAGGCTGAACAAATTGTGAGAAATGGCTAAAATGAACTTGTATATATAGACCCAGCCTAGACGCGTCGCGACCCCCTGACACACGTCTTCTATGTCACACACAAACGCCTAACACACGCTACCTGCATGTGAACCGTCACGTCGCATCGCGTCGTGACCTTCCCGAACAGAAATTTCATTTTTTTTCTTTTCTTTATATAATATTACTCCATAATTATTATTATAAATAAATAAATTCCATAATATATATATGCTCCGTGATAAATGAACTTTATAAATATCCTCCTTTATTTAATTCTCATCTAAATATTGTTACAATAATATCTATAAATTTGGGTCGTTACAACAACAAAGCAAGAAGCGAAATAAACTAAAGATCTACAACTACACAACAAAAGGCAAATAAAAGACACAGGAGCAAGCAATAGGAAGGAATTCTACTAACTCAGATTAGATACACTCTAGTCAAATATATTAAAATACATATCATGTGATGTGACTACATTGACTTATTAAGTACAGAGGATAAGAAGTATACACGTTCCAATTAATAATTCATCTATAGACACAACGAATTACACCAAACACATAAGTATAACCTCTTGATGCGTAAAGCTTTTAAATTGGAAAATAATACTAAATACCCGATCATAGATGTAGATAAGATATACATGACTCAATTCGTGATTAGCCAAATCATAAGCATAACCTCTTGATGATCCAAATAACACACCAAACACACACGAGCATAACTTCTCATAGCATAAGGACATATACTTGGTTTAATATCCAAAATCTAAACCATCATCCACGAACCTCATGTAATGCCACAAATGCACATACCAAGTCTAATCACACAAAGATCCACCAACCTAGTGTTAATCTTGACATAACCAAACTTGTTTAAGTATACATACACTTGAAGATAAGTATTTCACACATAAAGTCAACCTAACATATATGTATAAAACACTCATATGGATGGAAGTAACATCAATACAACCAAATATACTTGTCATTAAACACAATACCATCCAAGTCAACAAAAGTCAAACATCATGATACAAACAACTAGAACATGTCTAATCCAAATGAATCAAAGTAAATAAAACACAGTTCCTACAAACAAACTTAAATCACATGTCAAATCCGGATTCAACATAACCAAGGTAGGAAAGATTGTACAAAACCTGAAATGAAGATGAAATGGGGTGTTCAATGGACTACATACTCCCTTCTAAGTTTGAATCACCACCTAATGCACCAAGGATCAAAGAACCAACATTCTTGGGTGAAATCCAGCTCCATGCAACTCCTGGAACTGAAAAAGAAGAAAACATGCGAGCCCTCTATTATGCGGAGGAGCTACTGGTTTTAACACTTGAAGTTAGGTTGATACGGCCGTATACCTTTATAATACGGACGTATTGGTTGATACAGGCTTAATACGGCCGTATCAAGGCCGTATTGCCCTTATACAAACTAGCTCAGTGTCTGGGGTATTCGAGGCAACTGATACGGCCTTAATACGGCCGTATTCACTAGTATGGGCATATAAGTGGGTGTATCAGCTGTAATTTCTCGCTAGATTGGATATCTTGACAGATTTTCATTATTTTTACTTCATTTGTCATCGATCCATCGTCATGAGCATACAATACAGGTTTATAAGATATTAGGCATTAAATCGTGTAAATATGCTAACAATGATGCCAAAATGCAAGAAATATAGTATAACAAACATGTATAATTTAGTACATATCAAAAACCAAAAGCACAAATCTTTTTATCTCTTTATTTGATCGAAATGAAATATATCCATATATACACTATTATTAATTGTTGTCTCGACTTTATTTTTATACAACACTATTAGCACATAATTAACTAGCCATATAGTTATTTGTGTGTGTTCCATGCACGAAAACCAAAATACACCCACTCGTGCATGTGATAAACTAAGTAACGATACTACATGTGAAAAATGTCTAACAACATGTTGGTACCCTCACCAACTACACGTTATTTGTCTCCACAGACAAATGAGTAGTGCATGCACACAATCTATAGCCTACATACATCCCATGCTAAAAGGATACAAAGATTCACCACTGATCTTGAGATTTTGGATTTATTTAATATTCACGAGAAGTGAATTCATGCGAAGTTAGCTCTAAAAAAACTTATATTTACCAGCAATGAGTAGTTTTATCATTCACCCTACTCTTAATTCACCATTGTTCACATAACATGCCTGACTATTGATAATTTTAGAATAAACAAATTATTCATGGAATGTTAACATATGTTGATATAGAACACAACATTATTAATGCATGTGGTTGTAATTGGCATGTGCTCATCACTATGATCCATCACCACGTCATTCGAAACTAATGTTGATTCGTGTTCTAAATATCTAAATACAAAAGTATCAACTACGATAGCTTACACATGTCGTGAACTATTATTAATTATACAAACACTTAACAAGATCTTAGAGCTATCATTTTATCCTAATGTGAATGCACTACTCATAGCATGAAACAAATATGATTTGTTATGGTATTTAACTAGGGGGCGGAATTAGGAAAAGGATTGGGGTCGTACGGTTTCCCCCCAATAATATATAATAGTATAACAAATTTAGAAAATATGTTATTATTAAAAGTGATAAAGTAGTATAGAATCGCATTCTAAATTTGTCCTTTTCATTCTTTCATTTTTTGAAAAGTGAGTGATAACAATTTCAATTCTAATATCCATGAGTGCTTCCTTTTCTACCTTACAAGTTAGAGCTTCATTCGTAAAATCATCACTCATTTATTGCATAAATTATTCTTTAAGAGCTTCGTTACAAAAAAAAAACAGGTGTCAACCTGCGGCGAGGTAGAGATGACTAGGGGCATATGGAATATGGGAGATGACAACAACATGTCCTATAAGGAGATAACAAGTGGAGCCAACAACCTACTAAGACTAACATGACTACAACTACACCCCCAACAGCGATTAAAATGTGGTGTTACTTGTAACACCCCAAATTCAGTTATAAAATTTCCATAAAAATGTGCGACACAATTTAATAAAGGGTTTAGTTCCTGAAAATGTATCTAACTTGTCACCTTTTGCTATTGTGTGTACTGAACTTTCAAATTTACCATTTAATGTATCAGACTCCTAAAAATTACCATATAATGTATCCTTTTACCTATCATTCAGGTTACCAGTCATTTTATCATTTTTGCTTTATTTTTTATACCACTTATATCCACATGTACTGCCATGTCAGTTAATACCAAATTATATTTAAAAATCCTAAAATAATTATTCAAGAACAAAATTGTTTCAAGAACAGATGAATCAAGAAACCCAAAATGTTTTGAAGATTT
>JAUEJL010054260.1:0-20066 GCA_032274825.1 Drosophyllum lusitanicum
TTACAACCATTCAGATATTTCAAAAAACAAACAGCAAAATATGAATGAACATTCAGACGTCAGAATCACCTCTTAATATTCAGACATGGTATTCAGATTCAGACTCAGAATCTCTTAATAAACAAACGACACCTAACTGGCTTCCAGAAGCAAGTGAACCACGTTGCTTCAGTTTAATATTGTACACCCTCTTACAACAAATAGTAGCTTTGTCATCCAGAAGGTCAACTGATTTCATTTTAAAGAGCATCTCTCCATCTTGGACGAGCAAGAGGCACAGAAGGACTCCGAGGAATATGATAATTATGTACAAGATAAGGGCAAAATTGTTTGAAAGTAAAGGAAACTAGTATACCAAAGGATCATAGAAGTATAGAACACATAAGAGAAAGGAGCAGATGGCTCTTTCATTTCTCGGGATAGATACTACCTAAGCGAGACTGGGAGACCCAATAAAGAATTGTTGAAGAAAATACGAAGACAGCAAATGGCTCCTTCATATAAATGAACAAGAGAAAGGAGCAGATGGCTCTCGTATAAAGTTCAAACAGCCTCATTCATGTTCCTTTCCCCTAGCCTATATTGGAATAAACCAATACAAATTTACGGCCCAAGTTCTGTTCTAACATACATACATATACATATATATGTGTGTGTGTGTGAGTTAGAACCGAACATGATTGGGAATTCATTAGAAGCATTAGAGAAAAAATTTACTATAACTTTGGTGTCTCCAATAACTGACATGTCTGGAATAGTAGACTTACTACAGGAAAAAGTGTAAACATAAACCCAGACAGGAGAAAAGTGACATCAACAGTTACACAATACCATTATTGCATTTGTAACAGCAACATTATTTGTATACATAAATCTAATTATTTTCAGATATTTAGACATTAATTAAATCAAAATATAAGTTCTTGTAATCAACAACACAACAATCACAAAACCCAATCCCGCCGGAGTGGGGTATGGGGAGGTAAGATGTGTCATACCTCCACTCGTAGGTGGAGAGAATGCTTCCCGTGAGACCTCCGGTAGAGAAACAAATAATTAAATAAAGGGGATAGGATATATGCTTCTAGCAACACTTATTTTAGGTGCTTCTACACTCACAAACACTATAAATGAGGGGTATGTTAGTCATTTCATCATTTACTATTGTACTCATTTAAGTGTTTGACAGTGTGGAAGCACCAATCAATCAATCATAGGTGCTTCTAGCTGCATAAATCCTTTTCCTATAAATAAATAAAAGCCATATAAAAAAGAATAACCAAGTAAATAGAAAGATTAAAATAAAAGAGTTAATAAATAAATACGGAGAAAGAAAATAAATCAAAATAAGATAAATAAAAGTAATGTTTAGCATAATGTAAATATTACATTATTAAAATACCGAAGTATCAACAGTTTTAGTTCAATCTGATTTCATCAGACCTTCCTTTTCAGAAAATTTGGTAAAAATAGATTATATAAATATATAAATTAAAAAATCAATTTATTGAAAACTTACCTGACCAAAAAATTGTATACCTAAAGACCCCGTCACAATACTCTTTTAAGACGATTAATGGATCTTCGGCATTTTATGATTACAGTGAGAAAAGCAACAACAAAAAATTGCAGATGCAGGAAACTATTTTGTTACCATATGAAGAATATATTTGTTTGCAATAATAAGAAAAAGAATCACCGTGACATGGCAAGGAGATATCGTTGCCGAAAGCCTCCAATCTAAATTCTCTCCAATAGGGGAATATACAAAACTAGCACCCAACGCATTCACCTTCTGCTGACTGGAGACGCTCTGCAAATGAAAGATCATTTCACATAAGAACGCAAAGCGGAATAAAAAAGGTGACACAGATGCATTCATCCACACACAAAAACATATAATTATCTATAAGTGATTTTCAGAAAGATAGAGGGGAAATGTAATTAATGTTTACAGTAGATGCTAGGATCATAAGCCTACACACAGTACCTCTACTCATGAAATCAAACCAAAAGAAAGTATAACAATCAAAGAATTGAAATAAAAGTACGAGAGACAGCTAAAGTCGCCAAAAAAAGAAGGTTCAGGCTCCACGAACAACAGATAATTCTGCGAAAAAATCAATTTGGATCGAGTCAAGAAAAAGTTAAGATTTCAAAACAAACCTGACAGAGTGAGCCTTCAGGGGCAGACAATCCATAGAACTTCAATGTCAGATCACAATAAATGCTTCTATGTTTAAACTTTGCAGATACTTGAAGTTGTTCAAATCTACCACATACAATTTCAGTTTCATTTATATTGATAATCCTCGCAGCAGCTTGACCAATTGAAACAATCACCATCCGCTGTGTCATATTTTTCATATCTTTTCCAGACTGCGATGTCAAGTCCTCATCTGGTTGGAAACTCAATAAATTATTAATTGCCTGCCATTCTTCTTTACTCAATCCATCAACAGCAGTTTGAGATCCCTCAGTAGCATCTTGCTCTAAGGTATCAGCTGAAGCAGAACGCCTGTGTAGGAAATAGCAAGAGATGATCATGAAAAAAGGAAAAACAGAAAACGATTGCAAATATCAGAAACATTAAGGTGACTCCTAGTCAAAAGCAGCTTTTGAGGAAAGAAAGAGTAACAGACCATCCAAAGGAGAACCAACTATTCTTTTTAAGCATCCTCTGCTCAGCTTTTTCCTTCGATTTTACAGATTCAACTTTTGCATGCGCAAGGAACCTGAAAGATCGAGACATTATCCAAAAAGAACACAATCAGAGAAAACAAATTTAATAAGTAACCATAAGATCAACAAAGGGCTATCTGTGATTAAATACGTCAACAGCATAGAAACAAGCATGATACACAATACTATCCACACCCAACATTTCTCAGTGCATAATTACTACATAAGGATCTACTTTTTCCATCAAATCAGACTTCCAGCAAGCTTTGTCGCCAACAGAACCATGAAATCAAGGTCCTACAACATCACAAGTAATAACGTAGCTTCCCTGCATCTAAAATACAAGATGCAGCCTCATGCAATCTAAAAGGAGAACTAATTTAAAGGAAACTAGTTCAGATATGCAAAATAAAGTGCCGTAAACTGCTGAACTTCACTAATTCCATGAAAGAAGTAACCTTTAATAGTCGGGAAGCAAGCCCTAGAGATTCAGTTCAGTTCACTAATCCCACAGTTATAGAACCAATAGTATAAATGGCAAGGACAACAAAACTAAAACCATTGACAGCACAGGAACTACGACCACATACCTCCATAGAAGAATTACTTTAGGATCAAGATCTCTCTCAATACTTCTAATTTCCGAGTCATCAGAATCAGACAATTCTTGCAGTGAAACAGCATATAGCTGGATATATCGCCTACGAAGACGACTGTAGTGTTGAATTTGGGCCCAAGACAACCTATAGCTGAATTGAACAAGCATAAACACACGATCAGCATTGGACAGCCAACAAGCAGATCATATATCAAGCAGTGCTTTCATCGGTTGCTCTTATATACCAAGACGGAAGGTGTATATTGACTTACATGGTCAACTAGCATCTTTTGAATCCAAAATGCATTACCAGAAAAAAGAGTATGGTGTCAACTTCTTAAGAAAACAAAGAACGTTTTTTATTTGAAATATATGGATGTCAAAATGTACTATATGACCACAGAGTTCAGGATGTGTCTATAATTTTAGAACAAAGGTAGCATAAATATTAAGATCAAAAATCATCTATCGATCTTCAAAACATATATGCATTACCACATTTTCTTCTGCTGCAATGCAGCTTGAGCTGCATAATTCCACCAGAGTTTAGGACCCTCGGTAACCGACACCACAGGCCTTAAATGTGATACCTCAACATATGACTTATATCTTGATATGACTTCCAGGAGTCGAATCCAATCATGATACTGAGCCTGCAAAGCAATTTTTTCATATTTAATCAATCAGAATACACCCTCTGATAAACATAAAGGAGAGAAACCAGAGGAAGGGAAGGAGGGGGAAGAAGAATGGGGGAGAAGGTAAGAATGAGCCATAGGAATCAAATAAGAAGTGATAACATAACCAAACTTAGATTGCAAATTAATAGCAATGGCCAATGATGTATCGTGAAGCCATAGAGAATTTTTAGTTAAGCAAAAACAGCAGACCAGAGCCAAACAGAAATTCTACTTAAAAGCCATAATAGCCAAAGTGTTCTCCTACATGTTCTGAATGATGGAACAGGAACAGCCAACCTGTCCAGATACACCAACACTCAAAGGACTCGTTGCAACCACAGTAATAACATAAGCAGGCCCAATTCTACAAAAGCATTTTCAAAAGAACAAAAAATCCAAAAAAAGGAAGTTACTTCACTCCCAAATCTCGTCTAGGAAGAGGAAACACAGGTGAGACTGAATTTTCCAGTGACAAAGAACTTCTAAAAAATATACAAAAAGCATGAACAACTCCATTAAAAATTTAAAGATTATCACCTCCGTGAGTGTCAAAGAAACGTCACTGAGGACAAGATGGGCCTCCTCGAAAGGCGTTTCTGGATCAGTTCTCTCATTATTCCCCAAGCGGTGATACTTAAGAAGAATATTGATCGGTGAAACTAAGTAGTTACGATCTCGAGCCCATGCAGAAATTTCATGACCCTTTGCGGGTTCATTTATTCCATCTTCAAATATCTAATGTTCATGAAAAGTGAAGTCTTAGAAATCTATCACGTGCCAAAGTAAAGGTACATCCTTTATACCATCAAATATACTAGGAAATATGCTATGGTATCGAGGAAGGAAGAACACGTCACTTAACGTGTGGTGCCTGCTATTGGCACAGATTAAGGACCATACCTCAACCCAATCCTTAGGACTGAGATCTTCCCATTTTTTCTCCATGTTCCAGGGAGGTCGGTTGGAATCATGATACATAGCAAGCCTTTCCAGTTGCAATGACTACAAAAAAAATGTTAATATATCAGAAAGACAACCTTGAGATTTTTGGTAACTTTGTATGAAAACACAGAAGCCATCTAACATGACCAGAACATAAATAATTGAACCAAGTTAAGAATTCCTTTGTTCCTATAAAAGTGTCAACAAGTACATATTTTTATCATTTCATGTAATAAGCGTGAGAAGCAACGACAACACAATTGTGAAATCAGAGAAGCGAGAGAACCGATTGAGAGAACGTATTCTCATTACACAAAAGAAAAATAGGGTATACAAGACTATATATATACGTAACCTATAGATGGAAGCTATATAATTACAATATTAGTCCCTCAACTATATATACATATATATATCTAACAACAATGATGGTCAACAAACTAAAATAAATAGCATTAGAATCGCAAAGATCCAACAATACAATGATCAGATGAAAATACACAGTAGCAAGCAGATTGCTCATCACTGTGCAATACGAAAGCATTCCACAAGTTCCAACTTCCTTGTCCCACCAACACATAAAGGTTCCGACTCGAGCGAGAGCCCAAACGGGGGAGACGAGAACATCTTGATCGAAAGCTCCACTGTTCTGAATAGTGAATTGTAGAAACAGATAATGCAGTGAAATTTCAACAGATTTGAAAGGAAAGGCGATTAGCAAAACCATAATGGAGATGCCTAAGAAGACCAACTTTGTTAGGTTATTCATGTATTTGCTACAGCAGTAGGTCTGACGTCTAGTTCACTTTCACTCTCTTGATGCACGCAAACATAAGCTTCAAACTAATCAAATCATTTTGGATACCCAAACGCATATCTAACTAACCTTCAGCCACAACTTCTATTGATGCTAAAACAGATCCAGACAGGAAAATAAATTCAAGTGAAGTAGTGGTAGGAAACTCATGCTGCAAACACAGTGGAACTTACCTAACAAATATAAATCCCTTTCTATCTTGTAAATGGAAACAGAGTACATCAGCTTACAAATACTCGATAAAGGGGTCATGCTTATACGTCCCCTACTTGGCCATCATATGGAACTCATTATACAGCCACGAATTGTATGTTGTATATATTGTGTCTAAAAAAGGTTACAATGAACCGTATAAATAGATTAAATTTTGAGAATAGGAAACCTTTAGTATTGAAATAACAGCTGTGTGATACATCTAGTTAAATACTCATAAAAAACACAGCTAATTACATTTTTGGTCCATGGGGTTTGCTAGAAATTATGGATTTGGTCCCTGGGTCCGATTTTGTACGGGTAACGGGTTTAGTCCCTCCTGACCCAACTTTCTTGCATGATTGGTCCCTCTTCAACTTGAAACTACCAAACTACACTTAACCTATTTATTTATTTTCTATAATTCTTGGTTGTTTTAAATTATAAAATAATACATAAACATTTTTAAATATATATAAATATATCTTTTTTATTAAAGTGTATCTCTTTCACGTCTCTATCTCTCCGTAACTGCAACCTAAAGCCTTCTCTCTCTCTCTCTTCACTCTCTCTCTCTCTCTCAAAGCCGACCACCAGGAGGCAGTATCGAGTGGCGATGACTGGTGGTTACCCTAATAGCACAATCATCTCTAAAGAAACCCGTTTGTGAATAACCCTAATCACACAACCGTCAATGGCGATGACAATGACTGTGGTGGTGGTTTCCGGGAAGAGCGACGGCAGGGGAGCAATGGTGGTGTTGTTGAGGTGTATTGTTGCCGGAGTTGTGTTCTAGTGATTCGATTGAAGGGTTGTTAGGTGTGTACATGTGTTCTGATTTGAGATGTTAAGATTTGTTATTTCTTTGACTTTTACCAGTTCCAAGTTCAAAATCAAGGTTTGTTTTTACATATTTTTTTTCTTTTGATTTGTTTTTACAGATCTTGTTTTGATTGGTTATAGATCTGGTTAGAACTTTGCAGATCTGTTAAAACTTTTGTGTTTCTCTTTGAAATCTTCAAATTGGAGGCGGTGGAGGGTGGTGGTAGTAGGCAGGGGAGGGTGGTGGCAGAGTTGGGGAGGGTTATTGTGATGTATGGTTTTTGATGATTTAAGAGATGGTGGTCGGAGGTGGGGGATGTGGCCGGAGTTGGTGACGGTGGCAGTGACCAGACTTGGTGACCGTGACCGTGATCAGAGTTGGTGGCAGTGTGGTGAAAGGAGTGAAGTGTATTGGTCGAAGATAACTAATAAATTAAACATTAAAAAACATAACTAATAACTTACCTTAATTAAATAACATATAACTCCCCTTGCTCAGGCAGCCAAGACAAGTGATCATTGCCTGCGGGCCAATCCTTGGGAAAGGGTCGGTTCGGATCCATAGGATCCCGGGCGCAAGGTTGGCCCGGCGTAAACAGCCTTTTGCTAAAATAACATATAACTAATCACTTAAACATTAAAAATCAATTTAAAATGGATTTAAATTAAAATAAATGGATAAAAAATAAACAAGGGTAATTTGGTCATTTCAAGTTGAAGATGGACCAATCGTGCAAGAAAGACGGGTCTGAAGGGACCAAAACCGTAAAAAAAGCGGACACAGGGACCAAATCCATAATTTCTGGCAAATCACAAGGACCAAAAATGTAATCAACTCAAAAATAAAAATAGAAAAAGCTTCTAAATAGCTGCAACTGCTGAAGCAACAAAAAGAGAAAACAGTATACCCGATTCTTAGATAGACTAGTAAAAGAGTTCAGAACATCAAGAAGCCATCTTGTATGAAAAATCTCTAAACAGGTGGCATCACCTTAAAGAATGCAGTACAGCAGTTCTCCGATTTACAACTATGTTATAATGAGAACAGCATTTTTAAAGATAGAAGACTAAGCTGACCTTTCGCAATTTATCAAGAGCGCCACTGGTGTCAAAAGTTTCATTCCCCTTTTCGTCCACTGTAAAAGCAGCAAGCTTTGCCAGAGTAACACCAACAGCAAAAGGATGTCCTGGATTGCTGAACATAACGAACAAATGTTATTATCAACAGTAAACAGGTAAAGCAATCATGGGATAAATAAATATAAAATAAACTTCCAGTGGAACGTGACTACTAACACATGGATTTACACTGACCTGATAGAATCCTCATATCTGATATGGACATTTCCAATCGAGATTTTCAGATTTCCTATTATTGTACCAATCAAAGAACCCAACCATGAATTTCCAGCAGCTGACTGCCAACAACAAATATAGCATACTCAGAAGACAAAAAAGGAAGCCATAGAAGAATTCAGAACACAAGTGTGTGTTATAAGGTTTTGGTATTTGCTGTTAGTACTCTAGCAAGAATTGAAGAAAAATAAGAGAAGGGTGAAGGGTATGAAAGAAACTAGTCAAGAAACTATTTAAAGAGGCCGTAGCTGAGCATAGAATATAATGCTACTGACACAAGTAAGACTTGAGCACATACATTTCCCAACTTTGATTTTGATATTGCATCAAGGGTTGCTGACTCGGCTTCCTGCAATGCAGTTGAATATTCAGCAAAAAGATCTAATATTAAGTGGTGAGAATTCACAACAAAAATGGTTACGAACTTCTTAAGTCATTCAGAACATAACTAAAGGCAATTTAGATATAAACAATCTCAAGGGAGAAAAGCAATATATTACCTCAATCTGTTGAAGTTTCGCTTCAAAAATCTTTTCGCGCTCCTCAGGCTGCATAGTAAATAAATAAATGCTAACGAAATCAACCAAGATCAATTTTATATGAAGAAGTAAGCCTTGGAAACATTACAAACATATTTCTTCATACCGTAAGGGACCTTCCATCAGAAGCAGGATGAGCAAGAATAAACACACGATCTATAAGAACTATCACGGGCTCTTTGCCAAGACCTTTCCAAGGAACCTGTTTTCATTTAAAAACAACAACCGAGATAATCAACTCTAACAATGATGATATTCAATTAGAAAGAAACAAAGAAGCCATTAGTAGGCAGTTAGTAGCACAAAAGCTACAACCACGGAAGAAAATGTTGCACATGTTTTTGAGTGGTGTAATAATAGTTGTAGGGGGTGCTCTCAACAATATTAGCTAGGAAATTTCACCCAACATAAAAAATGAAGATTTCTCGATAGCCAGACAGGTGTCAATCAGACTATAACAAAGAAAAGGAACCACAGCAGAGCAACACATCCACAACATAAGATTGTCAACAAAATGTAGAGGTACAATGAATAGAGGTGAAATGGAGCACAAGACAACCGCAGCAACCATAGCATAAAGAAGTACCTTCAATGTTATGGTACCAACAAAACCAGCTTTTACAGTAACAGGAAGCTTTAAAGAATTGAGTGCCTCGGCCTTCAATTTCAAGTCTTTAAGCACCACATCACCTGAAGATATAACTGGCTATTAGAACAGGATCACGAACAATTAACCATGAATAATATACTTGACACACTAACTAAGCTAAGACTTTGAATTTGGTACAGAAAAAATCAACATATGAGTGAAATATTCAAAGAAAAAATCAATTCCTGCGTACTCTGTCCTTAAAGATTATCAAGGAAATCTCAAACCACAAACAAAATGTTAGAACTCTAACAACACACTGCAAGAAGAAAATGATTGACCTTGATTTCTTTTTACTTGAGGCATGGTGAAATTATTATAACCACCACATTTTAAACAAAGGTTAAAAAAGACCACAATGTGTTGATGCTGTTTTAAGCTAATTACGGTCATCCTTTAACAATTGTTTTTGGTACTTCAGAAATAAAGAATGTGAAAAAGTTTGGACAGGCATTGAGCGTTCGCAACATGAACTTAACAAGTAGTCTAAAAATTATGAATAAAAATATAGAGTTGTGATATCATTAACATACCTTTCCAGACACTGATTCTTAGAGCCTCCGACGAAAGTCCATGGACATATTCACCCAAATATCTTCGAAGCAAATGCAATACCTAAAAGCATAAACAACATCCACATTCAACTTCCAAAATCCACATGAGAACACAACTATGAACTGCTAGCTCTCATAACATACAAAGATGAACAACAACACACTACACATTTATCTAAAAGCATTGAGATGGACAAGAAACAAACATACAAAGAACCCTTGGTTCGAAAAAGCGTGAGGCACTCAGAGACGTTAAGGGTCTAGAAGCTGATGCGTGATGGGCTCACATCATGCACCCGAGGCGTCCGATATTAAGAAAAAACTTATAATTTAATTCCACATAACATATTTGACCTTTTAATATAATTCAAGTTTAGATGGCAACTTCGACTATTGTAGGAGACAATAACTATGGTAGGGAGATCTTGAGGTCGACTTTAGGAGTTTAAGTAAGGATTAAAAAGCATTTTTCTTTATAATTGGCTCACTCCACATATAAATTAAACTCAATATCCCTATAAAACAGCCCTTTAAAATAGCTAGAATATAAAAGAAAGCCCAAACTACAAGATGCGTAAAAAGCGCACGCCTCGCGCATCGCAACATATCACACCGCACCATGGAAATCGCATCGCATCACATATGGGATGCATTTGAGGCAACGCCTCGCAACGTTTCATGCATCAGAACGCCTCAGGCGCACTTTTTAAACCAAGAAAGAACCAAATCATTGACTTACTACAACTCCTTGTATATTCACTGACAATGTATTAGTCCTGTTGTACTTCGCGTATCCATGTTTGTCCTCTTACTAGAAATATTCCTCTACAAGTGTTTATCAAAACACCTATATTAGAGGTTAGCAAACCACCTAAATGATGTCATTTCCCAGGCTCTCATAAATTGGACCACTCCACCTTTGTTTGTGTAGCTAATCTACAGCTTAACCCTTCCAAGTGTGACCTGTGATGGGGCCATCCGATGTATTTCATCAACAAAAAATTTCTATCACAAAAGAGGCCCTTTTTATGAATCATGCTTAACATGGATCAGATTTGGAGCCTCCATCTATATTTGGGTTTAAGCCTCCATGGGGGAATGACCATACTATATTGGAACTTAGTGGAGTCTTGAGCAACCTATTATGAAGTCCTAGTCGAAGCCTATGAAGACTAATAAAGCTTGACTCATTCAACTCATCTACAAGAATCTTTATCATTATGAGTTCGAGTTAATGCTTCTTTAATTACTTTCCAACTTTTGATCCTCCCTTAGGCTTTTGATCTTTCAAATAAATGTGGCTTATAATTTTTCCAGCCGTATATGCAGGCTCTCAGGTTGTATTAAAAGATAACTGCTTGTGGAGCTAATTTGAAATACAAACGCACGTATGAAGTCAAATGCCCATGATTCGTAGTATGGTGTTGTAATAACATCATTTCCTCAGGCTCTCATAAATTGGACCACTCCACCTTTCTTCCTAATTTCACATGTTTCCATATTGATACACATCCACCAGAGTAATTCATTTTGCATAATTAGCACGTGAATCAATACTTGAACTCTTGAAGCCACTACAATTTGCAACATAGCAGCACCCTTAAAAATTTCCTAGACATTATAATCATGGAACATTTCCGATACATGTGGCACTTCATCTTTCAAACTTTAGCCTATGAGAAGCACGTCCATCAATCTTCTCACATTTGACATAAAGTCCCCATCATCGAAGAAACACGCCCCTAAGATACCTCGTATCTAGACATGCTTCCTTATCTCCAACCTCCCTTTCCAAATCCAGCACCATATGAGACCCATTTTATGACAAAACTTCTTGTCCAACTTACTTTAGGTGCCCTACATATAAAACTGTTCTGAAGTGTGATCATGACAAGACTCTCCTAAGAAGCCCCACCTAACATCTTGCAAACAGCCTTGGCACTTTTATAGGTTATCATCAACTTGAAGAAACATGCTCCATACCGAGCTTTAGGGGGACTAACGTCTCATGCGTCTAGCATTGCATAATCCCTCCTCTAACCACATCATCATAAATGTTCCATACAAAAATGAACACGCAAAGAATAATGTATATTGCCTTCTAGACTCATTCTCCTTTATTAATCCTTATACCTCTATCTTTACTTATCCTTATACCTCTACCTTGGCAGGTCTAGTTTTTTGTCACTCTTATCTTTGGATGATAACCTTAGGCTATTTGTCCTCTCCCTCCTCCTGCATATATTAACTCTCTATTCATTATCAATATTTTTACTTCACTTTTAACATTCATTTTATTTCTTGAAAAGTATGAGCTATATACATTATATAGATTATTGTCGAAGGTGAGGATAGCTGAGAGCAATTTATAACTGTTTGATCAAAACCAGATCTGATCCTAACATGTAAAATGGTTATTCCTGGATACGTAACAAACCCTACCTTTATTAATGAGATAATGATGAATAATATCTACTGAAAATTGAAAATGTGTATTAAAATCTATATAATACCTCTGATTTAACCCTATTTTCTTATATGTACAACCAAAATTGATTTAATCCTCTTTTTTGTCTTTTATATGTGCAACCAAAACTTATTTGCTAGTTTTTAAAATTAAAAATATGTTTAGTAAATATAACTTTTTACTGTTTAGTTACACTCTTTATTCAAATATTTAGATGTATATTTTTTAGATAATTAGAGGAATAAACAACCATTCTAGATGCATATATTAAGCATGAATGATTTTTATTGCTATTTTAATGGGATTTTTTCAAATATGTATCAAAAAGTTCTAATTTATTTACCATTGTTAAAGTCCCAAACCAATTCATTACATCCCACATACTAGAAATATGATGACACTCATCTAATTATTAAATCTTGACACAACATTCAGTTCACAGTCAAAATGATGACACTCAAAGGGTTTATATATTCTTAAAGAAATGAAAAAAAGATTGAATGTATGTACATGTATTTGGGTGTTTAGTTAATACTCATTGTACACACACATACAGTTCAGTTCGGTTTGGTTTGGATAGTCATGGGTATTTGAAAATGAAAACCGTAAACAAATCATAATAGACTGGGTTTTTCTGTTTTTGGTTTTGGGTTTCTTCCGGCTTCAATGAAAATTTCAGTTTAAGATTAAGTGGGTTGGCTCAATTTTTGGTTTTTTGGTTTATTAACTCCCCATTCTTTTTATGCTTTCAATTTATGTAACTTAAGTTTTATGTGCCTTCATTCATTCTAATAGGGTTTAGTTCACCAAAATACACTTCTAAACTTCGATACACACAATAGCAAAGCTTGACAAGTTAGATACATTTTAGTGAACTAAACCCATTCTTTTATGTATTAAGTAATATTTCTATTATGAATAATGAGTTAATTAAATTTTGGTCCTTGTGGTTTGTTAGGAATTATGGATTTGGTACCTGGGTCGATTTTTTACGGGTTTGGTCCCTCCCGACCCAATTTTCTTACGCTTTTGGTCCCTCTTTAATTTGCAGTGACTAAAATGCCCTTTTCTATATTATTTTTCCCATTTTTTATTTTTTGATTGATTTTATATATTAAATAATATTTAATTTATATTTAAAAATAGTAAATATCAAGTCAAGTCCTTATCTCTTTATCTCTCTACCTTACCTCTCCTCTCCTCTCTCTCACTCCGGTTCCACCATCTCAGCCACCCACCAGCCACCAACACCATAGTTGTCAATTGCGAATAGCGGTAAATAGCGACAGGCTACCTATTTGCAATATAGCGAATAGCAGTAAATAGCGGCCACTATTTCATATTTAGCGATATACTTCTACAAGAAAATTATATATTTATATATTAGTATATTACCTTAAAAGTCTTGAACGATTATATATATTAGAGAACGAAATGTAATACTAAGTCTTAAACTATTACAAGTAAAATCAAAGGTCACCTAAATCTTCATATTCACGCTCATCTTCCTCCGACTCCGATCCCGACACACAATCTTTATAACCCGAAGGATCTTGTTCTTCACTTTCTTCACGGAAGTCAAAATCATCGTCTTCATCTACTAATTGTCTAATTGACAACCTCTCCTAGATGTGGATGCCTCGTCACCCCCTTTCTTGCCACTCGTTCTTGTCACATAAGGTGGTTCATTCACCCCCGTAGCATCCGCATCGGTGGTCCATGATAAATCTTCACCCTAGTGCACCAGGTCATCTTCTTCATCCTCTAAAACTCTCATCAACAACCCATGTGGATCTTGAACATTCGTATCGCCCAAGATGATTGGGTCAATTGTGTCATGATCATATCTCCACCCATGTACTGTCACCCGAGGTAAAGAGCAGAGTTGCCGGAGCTCCAATTAAGTTACCATAGGAGTCACCAGTCGAAGGAGGCGGGGAGTTTCCTATGGAGCGTTCTATTTTTACCATTCTAAACAAAACCCTAATGCTATATGCTAGTTAAAAGTAAAAGTAAAAAAACTTAAGAATATTACTAAAATGCCATCGCTACTGTTATAAGCATGATAGCGGTCATCTAGCGCTATGCTACATTATTCGCTATAGCGGCACTATTTACCGCTATTGACAACAGTGACCACCACTAACTCCATCTCCACCAACTTAAAAAATGGCTACCACCACTATCCGCCAAAAATCCACCACCACCGTCTCCCTCATCTTCAACCACTACCACCACCACCACCACCACCACCACTTCCTTCATCTTTAACTTCAACTACTACCACCATAAGAAGAACACTTGCAAGCCCTAATCAGTGGTGGAACACCTAACCTTCAAAAAAGCGAACTTGAAATCAAAAAGAACACTTACAAGCCCTAATTAGATATTGAACCCCAACCTTAAAAAAATCCAAATGGAAATCAAAAAGAACACTTTCAAGCCTTCATTGGTGATTAAAACCTAAAATCAAAGAAAACCATAAACTATCGATTAACCAAAAACAATTGATTAAGCTTAAATCCCTGGGAGCCGGGGGAGGGGTGTTCTTCGATGAGAACACTCGATTAACCCTAAATCCATGGCAATGGTGGGAGAACGATGGTTCACCTAATGACAGGTGTTCAAGGATGTTCATTATCAGCCAAAGGTGGAGGGAAATCGCAGCAGTGTAATCGCAAAGGTAGGATGGTTGTAAAGGGTTTCATCAGCAAGGGCAGTTTCACAAGGGAGCAGGGGAGGTGGGTGTTGGTGATTTTGGTGATGGTGTTAGGTGGCTGGTGTAGATGAAGGTGAGGCATGGTGAAATTGGAGTTCGTGGTAGAGGGTGGTGGTGATTTTGGTGATGGTGGAAGCGGAGAAAGAGAGTGGGTGACGGGAGAGGTAAGGTGGAAAGAGAAAGAGACCAGGTGAAAGTCGGAGAGCTTTGGAATGTGACGGCAACTGACATCTGTGGTCGACAGCCGCGGTGGCAGTTGGGATCACGGAGGTTAGTGTCACTAGCAGTCTTGTGGTCGACGACGAATAGGTGTGTATGGAAATCTTGTATTTGGTAGACAAAATTGAGAACAAATGTATGGGGTGCTCTATTTTTGATAAGTTTTAATATTATAGAATATTTTAAATGAATTAAAATTTCAAAAAAGTAGATAAATAGTCTGTAAAGGGTAGTTTAGGTATTTTAATTTTGATAGGGACCAAAAGCGTAAGAAAATTGGGTTGGCAGGACCAAGCCCGTAAAAAATTGGACGCATGGACCAAATCCATAATTTCCAACAAACCACAGGACCAAAAATGTAAACTCATAAATAATTTTTATGTACAACTTTTTATACATTCTTAAAAGTATATATACATTGTATGTTAAAGTAGAGTCTCTGACAACATAGTGTATTAAAAGGTATGTTGGATGGATGATGATTTTTACATTATGAAATTACTTTGTATCCTACCAACACAAATTAAACAAAATTAAAAAAAAGGTGTTCAAATTTTCGATGATTTACGTAACACTTCCCATTTTAAATTGTGTTGGAAAACAAAATCATCTCACAACTAAAAAATGATAAAAATAAAATGATAGCGGTACTTAACATAGGGATTCGGTTATTTGTACTTTGATATTTTTAGATTCTAATTTTATTGTTTGTTATGATAATTAATTTTATTTCCATAAACGTTATTCATTTTGAAATTGTTATAATTCTTTTCATACATGCTACAAGTCAAGTATGCTTTTTTAAAGTGGTGAATGCCCGAGAATTACACTAGTTATGAATGGACCATAGTGCTCACACATGGAGCACAATCCATAGATATCGTCTAGCACTCTAGCCTCCTTGGAAACATAATGCAACTCTTAGATTTACTCCGGACCGTTGAACTTCACTTTTGATTTTTCACGATTACGACTAGCGCTAAGTACTTCTTTCTTGATTTATTCATTTCACAAACTATTCATACCATTTTCTACGGTTTTCATGAGCCTTTCTTGTTACATGTATGTTTTTTGAATAGTTATATAATGCATTTGCTGCAAAATAAAATCTCTTCTCCACACAACCATAAGGGCATGCGTTTTCTAGACATTTAACTTAAAAAATTTTAAAAGGTAAGAATTGGAAAACAAACAGCCATAGCCACTCAAGAACGCCTTATTTTCAAAGTTCTATATTGCCCCACACACGTACTACTATTACTACAGTGACAAGGTGTGATTTTAAGGGATTTTTGCAGCCTTTAAAGTCCCAACATTCCTCTTCAACACTAAGGTAGTGTTTGATTTATGAAGTGGGAATGAAGGAACGACTTTCATTCCGAGTAGAAGCATGTGGTTTAAGAGCTTGGGTTTTAAAAGGATGTATTAAACACACATACGTATGGGGTTTGGTTCGCTGGAATCCCACGGAATTAGGAGGAACTAAAATCCAATTCCAGCGGTTCAACTTTAGGGAAGGGAATTGGAATCCTTACCCTATCATTTTCCCTCAAATGTCCCAACCCCAAGGAATTCAGATTCCATTAACTTCTCCCCCTTTCTACTCACCTACAACCATCAGCCTCCTCATCTCCCACGACGGCGGCGGCGACGACCTTCTTCCCATACCATCGACCACCATCCACCGACCATTCTTCATCCTCCTCCCCGACCTCGATGGCACTTTTTCCCCGACCTTGACGACCATTTCTCCACAACCATCGATGGGTAGCAATTTTCCCTTAGTTCTCCCCGACTTTTAGACAACGATGGGTTTGCTCCTCTATCCCCTAACTTCTTGACGACGAGAGCCTTCTTCATCTTTCTTCTCAACGATGACGATTTTAGGGTTTGCAATTAGGGTGGTGGTGGGCAAAGTTATCAAAGCCTCAAGGCGCACTGAGGCGCAAAGTGTTGTGGAGCCTGAGGCGCGAGGCGTAGGAAAAGTGCGGGCTTCACAAAGGCGAGGCACATGATATGCATATAAATTGTAATACATGTATATAGTAATATAATTGAACTCAAATAACTTAATAGAACTTAAAATATGAAATAATATTCTATTTTATATTATATCATAGAATACCCACTAAATATTAAACTTCAAAAGAGTTCATTTCCTAACTTAATTTTATAAAAGTCATCAACAAACCTAATCAAGTTTTGACAGTTGCCCAGATTACCCAGTAATGACAAAAAAAAACATATTACAAGTGTATAATAACCTAGATTACCTACAATCAAGAAAACAATTAACTACATAAGTAATCAAGAAAAACAAATAAGTAGAGCAAAGTATATAATTTCACTCTGGCAACAGAAACAAGGTCGGTCAAACTGTCAAAGTAAATCATGACTAGAACAGAAAAGTATAAAACAAGTATATGCTTTTCAAGAAAAAAACAAGACTTGATCCAAGTAAATACTATTTATTGCAAAAAAAATGGTCGCAAAAATGCAAAAGGAAGTAGAATTTGCATAGGTCAAAATTGGGCAACATTCATGAAGCGCGCCTCTGAGCCTCGGCGCCTCGGTGCACCTTGTAGACGTGCCTCGCTTCGATGTCAAAAAAGCCCAGCCCTTTGTGCTTCTACGCTTCAACGCCTCAGGCACGCTTTTTACAACTATGTTTGGGTCAAAAATGAAATTGGATATTGTGTTTGCATGCTAAGTGGGATTTCATTATTTGTGGAGCAGAGTCTTGTAAGGGACTATGAAAGTCTGGTTCAATCTATGTTACAGCGCAATCCCGAGCTCGAGAACAACTCTTTGAGAAAGATTTTGGATGGCAATATCACCTTAGCAGTTGTTTTAGTTCCTGCGTATTTTGATGGATGCAAAAGAATTATACCTAAGGATGTTAGTCAAATTGTTAGTTTGGGAATGCTAGCCCCTGACTTTGGTAATATGGTCTTTGATACACTTCTGGGTGATAGAGACTTGGTAATGTGTATTGTTGATTGCCTTGATGCAAGCCTTCAATAGATATGAAGGCACCAATAGATTGGGAGACCATCAAAAGCAAGAGCGAGTGACTATGGCTGCTGAAATGAATTGCATGAAACTTAAAAGCTATGGTGACATACACAATAATTCAGATCTAATTGCTGATGTGAACGTATGTGGACAGCATAAATGCCATCCCAAACAGGGGCAAGGTTTACTTCCTAAACCAGGTGAGATGGTTTTAAACATCGAATGGGGCAACTTTCGGTCATCACATTTTCCTTTGACCGAGTTTGATGGAAGTCTTGATAGTGATTGCTTGAACCCTAGAGAGCAAATATTTGAGAATAATTTCGGGAATGATTTTGGGAGAAATAGTGAGGCAAGTCTTGTTGAAGATGGTAAGAAGCTGAGTTTGTGGTGATTCTAAGCCAACTAAACCTCAAATTCCCGACCTCAAAGTGGTTGTAACCAAGTTAAAAGACATCCTCTAGATACCCAACACTCTAAAGATGAGAAGAGTGATTGTGGAGCTATGTGAAATTTTCCTACAGGCTGGTTTTTTTATTTTGCATCTGCACACTTGAATAGGATGGCTGCATCTACAAACATGAATGTTGGAATGGCAAAGAAATTAGTTGGGCGCCTACGATGTTGGTTAGTAGAATACTTGGGAAGTCAGCTGACAAAAGAAAATTTCATGCATTTATCCTTAATTTTCTCAATTATCAAAATGCAGATTTATTACTTTTGGAGGTTGGATTTCAAGTATTAGTTTGGGTCTCATTAAATTCACATGTTGGGGATGAAAAGAATTCTACACACAATCCACTATCTGGAGAACACCCACCTACACATGATATTTCTAAGTATAAAGAACAAAGGAAGCATTGGTTAATTCCATGGCAGCTGGAAACTACAAAAGATGACTCAAGGAAGGGTTTAAATCTTACCCCCAAGTCAATTGTCAGATTTGAGGCTTGAGGACAAGCCTGTTCTTCATGGGGGTGGTATTGATAGAGAAGATGCTACAGACCCAATTTTAGACCAACAGCCCATTGGGCCTAGGCCCTTTTTAGAAGAGCTGAAGAGGAACATATATATAGCTGATTGAAGGGAGAAATTGGGTATCGAGAGTTTTCTTTTCCCAGCTTTGGGTTACAGCTCTTAGAAAGCTTGGGCAGGAAGAAACCATAGCTGGTTCTTCTCTGATTTAGGGCAGGAGAGTTTCTGTTAGATCTCCTTCTGATTTTCCATTTGTCCTTTTACTTCCTTTCCATCTCTTCTTATTTCAGTACCTAATATTCCTACCAATTCCTTAGTCCTTGTTCTCTGTTCTATTTCATCTATTTTGCTGAATCGATTCCTATCACTAACCGACAAACTTTATCCATTTTTTAGTAATTAATGCATTAATTATTAATTATGATTATAAAAACTATACTATTAGATTACAGTTTTTGTCAGATAATAGTAATGTACTTTACTCAACGTTCACAAAAATTGCTGTGTCAATCTGGTCATTCAAGTTTGTAAAACCGTGACATGTTAGTCATAATCATCGTGTTACCTATTCAACTTGTACAATTAGTCAATTATTAAGATGGAATTGCTTTTCAAAAAAAATTTACTAAGATGGAACACTGGAAGTAGTACATTGCTGTATAATGACAAAAAAAACCTTTAAAATAATCAGAGTTGTTTAAATTAATCGCTTTAGTAGTTGAACACGTTTAATTAGCCGTCAGGGTGATTTTCAACTTATTTGATCCACTTGACCTGTTTAATTTTAGGTCAGTTTTCAATTTGACTCATTACCAATAAAATCTAACCCACATTAATCAT
>JAUEJL010054271.1:0-20065 GCA_032274825.1 Drosophyllum lusitanicum
TAGGGTTTAGGGTTTTAGGGTTTAGGGTTTAGGGTTTAGGGTTTAGGGTTTAGGGTTTAGGGTTTAGGGTTTAGGGTGCGGACTCACTTCCTACACTTCCATAGGTAGATAAATAGCTTGGTGCATCAAAACCATAAAATATCCAAAACAACATATAAATTAAAATATAGTTTTGTGTTCCACAAGTCTTATAAAAAACACTTACAGTTGAATTAATAGTCAAAATAATTTTAAGAAGCATTGTGTGGAACATATTTAAAAAAAGAAAATGAAACTTTTCCAACTCGCTTAACATATCATAATATCTTTATAAATCCAACAATAGAAGCACATCAAAAGAAACAAGATTTCAAATATTAAATAATAAGGATCATAGCCGAAAGAATGATAGGAATTCAAAACCGATATTTTATATTTTGATAACAGGAATGCGTACCGACAAACACGAAACGAATAAATTGAAAATGAGAAGGAATCGTTACAAATGACTATAATAATTATAAGAAAAGCTAAGAATCCGTACCTACGATTATAATAACTATAGGAGAAAGTAAGAACCCGTACGACAATAATAATTGTAAAAGGAGTTAGAATCCGTACGACAATTCTAAAACATTTAAAGCAGGGATATCCGTACCTTATTATCACGACCCACAAAGTCCAAACTCTATTAATCAACCCAACGTTTTCCTTCGTCTATAGAGTAGATAACTTATGATTAGTATGCATCTTTTTCGTCTATAGAGTAGATTGTTCCATGGTTTATCATTTATAACTATTATTATTTTTCCCAATTTAACTTATCCGGTAGATTTCCAAATTTAATTAGTGACCCAAGATTAGCAAAACCAAAATATTAAATGATTAACTCTTGCTAGGACTTTTAGTTAGACACTTTATATACATCTTTACTCCCTTTTCCTTACTCCCAAATTAATACTAAAAAATACTAAGGTAAGTTATTCTAAGTGACCCGTTTGGATAAATCAACTATCAATTCATAAGTGTTCACTTGGTTATTTTCTAAATCATGTAAGCCAAGCTCTTGTTGCCTAACATAACATAACCTTCCTACGCTTAGTTAGCAACTATACTTGGTATTGTTTTAAAGATAACATTCTTGAGTTATTACTAACTTGCTCATTCAATTGGATAGCATACCATTATGGGTAGCATTAGCATCTTATTGTTTGGAGCATAGTTTACTTATCTTTAATATTTATCTTACTTGTGATTGGTTATTAGTTAACCAATGATCAACACTCGATCATTTCGTGCTAATTATCCCATAAACAGGTCAAATTAGCTTACATGTGATTACATTCAATAATTTTATATTGGTCACAATCATATTCTTTAAATAATTATGTTTCATACATAACTAATGACAATCAACAACTCCATACGTATTACATAACGATTAATGGTTAAGTTGGTACTCACCTGTGGTCCTGTGCTTAGCATATCCCCATTCCCTCACTCAAGTGAAGGCTTGAAATCATCTAATAAAATATATTTATTGATACTATCATTAGACAAGGAATATTAATCAAAGACACTTCACGTTTGCTATCTTAATATCTCACTTACGGCTTTCAAAGGCCATTCAATTTTACCAATAATTTGCCACCCTTTAAACTCACTAAACATGCTTTAAGAATGCAAGTATTCACCCAATAATTCTGCCTGAAAGTTAGAAACTAAGCATAAAGTTGTTCATGGACAAGCGGGTCAAAAACTTGCAAGTTTGACTTTAGTAGACCGACATCAAACGATGTTTTTAAAGGAAATTTTATAAAGAAAGATTTTTACTCTAATCAAGAGGTGTTCAACTGTAAAATTTGGGGTCATAACTCAAAAGGACAACAAAAGTCAAACATACCGAAATTTCGACATTTAACACCATTTAATCCAAATCTAATTTATATCACTTGCACTAATATACTTCCAGTTTATACATATTCTTAGGGTCATTGGTTAGCCCAAATGCCTATCTTTTATAGAATTCATGCATTCTTTGCGTTTTACCAAACGTGTCGGATGACCCGTTTCAACAAAACACTCGTATTCATGTAGTCTTAAACTCCGATGCATATGACATAATTCTAACATACAAATACTCTTAAAATAATGCTTAAAGCTACATGTAGTAGTTGCTAACTTCGAATTGCCATTAAAGTTACAAAACCTCAAGTTTTAGAAACTTTAACCAATTATTTCAACTTGTGGACATACTTGAATCAATACCACCTCAATTACCAAGATTATGTCATATTTTGACCTAAAACACAACCTCAACACTAGTTACACTCATAGCAACTTAATTGACCACTTTATGTTTTCTAAATCTTTTCTTATTTCATTTTCTCAAATCTGACCTGCTGTGCAAAAGCAGACTTTTGACCCATTTATCAAATTAATTAGCTTATGGACTATAAAGATAAAATAAAGTAGACTCTTAAAGCTTCGAAATGAAGTATAATAGGCATTCTAACGATTTAGCATTGATTTTATATGATTTTTTAAAGTCAGCATATGCAATATGCCAGAAAAACGAATTTCAACTAAATACAACCCTTTTTTAACAATTCGACCCCAAACACGTCTAAATCGATTTCTAGTATTTTCTATTGTCATTTGGTGTCAAAGCATGACTACAAACATAGTTATAACACATTTATACATCCAATTCAAGTATTAGATGAGATTTAACCCATTTGACCCATTTAGGGGTTCTAAACCCTGGTTTAACCAATTTCATCACAAACACTTATAAATCATGCTTGATTGAAACTTTACAAGTTGTAGGGACAGATTTTAAACTTCAATATACCACTTAGATGCGAGAATCAAAACTTGATTCCACAAACCCATACGAACCCCTCAAGAACACACGAAGTCAAGATGAAGAACAAGATGAAAATCACATACCTATTTGATTCTTGTGATGTTTCAGCATATTAGGTACTTGATTTAGATCATAGAACTGATGAAATGAGATTCAATGCTTGCTTCTTCTTTTTTCTAGAGAACAAACAAAGAAAAGAGTGTGAGTGTGTGTATGTGCTGTACATATGAGAGAGAGGGAGGGAAATGTTAATTTGGGAGGTGGGGAACCGACCTTGAGTCGGTCATCTTCATAATACGGGTATCCCGATCCCTTATCTGACTTACAATACTTTGTTTAAATACACGAAATATTTAACGGGATATATTTAGAATCTTTATTTTAAACCTTGTAATACTTACTAATGATTTGATTTTCTTGTTATTACAATTTCCTATATCCAAATTAAATAACAATAACACAAATTATACTAGTAACTTGGAAATTTTCATTTAATTAACAAGGTACAAGTTTACAAGCTTGAAGCACAACTAGGTCCATTTCGGGTTGTTACATATATCAATGTATCGTCAGGACGGTCCACAAGTTTGCAAGCTAGATAATTGCCCAAGGTTATGGGTGTAAAGGGGCCCAAATTTGCAAACTACTTCCATATTTATATACAATCGACTATCTATTATGACTTTTTTGCAAGGTACTACAAATTTGACCGTGAGACGTGACCTAAATGACGAAACCCTAAATTCCTAAATCACTCATCATGTGTTATAGTTTCATACTTGCTTTTAAACTTTTCAGTTTCTTGTTAGTAGTCTGTTGTTAACTGTCAATGCTAACTAACTGGAAACAGTCAGATGCTAATTCCTAACTGGTTATGGTTTATATTATAAAATTTTAATTTTTAAGGGCTCTTTCTAAATGTTTATTCAGAGTCCAAAAATAATTAAACCAGCGTAAATGAAATTAATAAATTCTATACAACTATTCTTTATTATTGTTTTACTTAAGAAGTTGTATGTACGAGTGCATATTTTTATAATTTATTTCACCGTTTCATTTATTTTAATTGTTTTGTAAGAAGTAATCACTTTTATGCAAATTTAATAATTATGCAATAATTTCCATTTTATAAAAAACGTATATTTAGTCAATGGGTGCGTGAGAATGGAAATATTAGGAAACGATTACAATCAAATCGTCTAATTAAATTTACAAACGGTCAAAAGATCGACGGAGATATGAAACGATCATTGAGATCAAGATATTACGCTAAGTTCCAATGGGCAAATTATACGATCGGATCAATCTCCGTCCCCCACTAACCCAAACCCAAACCCAAACCCAAACTCAAACCCTTATTACCATTGTTTCACAGATGCCCGGAGTACAGCCATTGCCAAACCTATATATCTTTTACCACCAGCGTCGTCTGTCGTCAAACTCTCCTTAAACCACGTTAATTAAGCCTGAACCACTAACACCGCCGAACATTATCAGCCAGCAGCGTCGCTGTACTCCGCCGGCCAGACTTCACATGGTCAAGTCGTTGACGCAATTGGTGCTCACAGCCACCCAACCCCACACGTACTACTGGTTATCTATCTTCTTGTTTAATTTCTACGAGTTTAGATGATGTTTTTTAGGGATTTCAATAGAAGCGATTTCGAGTCTTCCAACTGTTTGAGACTACGTTGGGTTTTATTTCATAACTAAACCGGAATTTAATTAATTGGTTTTGAAAAACCTAATTGAAGATTTTGGTTATTTTACAGATCGAATGTGTCTTGTATTTACATAATGTATACGGCCCAATCTCCGCCGCAAAAACAGAGTTTACGCTGGTAATTTATTCAACTTTTTGCTTGTTTCTTGTTTTCGTTGTACATACGTAGCCTGCCTTCGTCACCTCTGCTTCCCCTTGAATGATTTTGATCAATGTCATTCTCTTTTCTTGCTGTATATTCACCGTCATATGTGATTTCTTCTTCAGATTCCATTTATCTGATCGTCAATCATGTGTTCGTTTCCTCGATCTTCACTTCACTGGTAACTTATTTAACTAATAATATTCTCTTCCTTGATTTTGGTGGTTTCCTGTTTTCTTAATTAATTTGTAGATTTATTTGTTTCTTTATTGCATGGTTTATTATACGTTGCCAAAAAACCCTGATTTTTTATCCCTTCGATTTGTGCTTTGCATTCCAGGTAATCATCTGATCGATTTTCAAATGTTACAAATCGAATGTTACTTGTATTTGTCAGTCAGGTACAGTCTTCGTTGACCATTGTATGATTTTCGTCCTTATATTTTTCCATATATTGACTTTCAACTGAAGAATAATTTAACTCAACTTGGGAATTGGGTATAGTATGTTTTGGTAGTCTAAAGGAAAACATTTATGTGAAAGTACGTGATATGATGAGAGTATAGAAAGAGGGAGTCCGTCAATTAGATATGAGTGTATATATCACTGCTTAATTATCTTCTTGTTTTCTACGAGTCTTTCGTTTATTTTTAGACAGGTTTTTTAGATGTTTTAGGGAGTTCAATCTCTATAGACATGATTTTCACTCTGTTAACTCTTTCGGTGGTAAAGACACGATTTTTTTTTTCAATTAAGAAACACTGATTTAGTTTCAATAGCACAAGAATGATTGTATCCTGAGATAAACATCCAGTTAAGAAGCTAATTCATCCCCTCTCCTGTCTTGAATGTTGCTGGTGCCACGGGGCTTCATCTCTACTCGCCCCTCGTGCCCGAGTCTTGAATGTTGCTGGTACCACGGGGCTTCATCTCTACCAACAATGAGTTGGAGGTAGGCCGCAACACGATTTCTTTTACTCGTTTACTGTAGCTCATTCTGTTAAAGACATACAGTCTTCGTTGACCATTGTAAAATTTTCCTGTTTATATTTTTCAATATATTGACTTTCATTTGAAGAATAAATTAACTCAACCTGGGAATTGGTTATAGTATGTTTTGGTAGTCTAAAGAAAAATATTTATGTGAAGGTACGTGATATGATGAGTGTATAGAAAGGGGGAGTCCATCAATTAGATATGAGTGTAACACGCAGCACCGGTTAATTGGTTTTCATAACATGGTCGAATTTGTTATCATCATTGCTGAAACAACAATTTAATTTATTTGTTTCGTGTTTCAGATCGAGAAACACAATTGGATCATGAAGTTTTTGTTTTAGCTTTTGATTCTGATTCTTATCTAAATTTAAACAACAATTAATGCATTATGTATGTATGTGTGTTGTACAAATTAATTAAGGGTAACAAAAATTTGCTTGTTTTTTGCGAACCTTTTCATCCATTCATGGTGATATATAATCTGCTAAACTATTTTCTTTCTTTCTTCGATTAATGTTGTTATTCTTGTCATACTCATCAGTATGGTTTCTTCTTCGTATCCGATTTCTCTTAACGCGGATGTATTGTTCAGACCAATCGATCAATTTAAGTAAGTGGTAATTTAATCAACTGTTTGATTGTTTCTTGTTTTCATTGTACATACGTAGCCTTAATTTAACGGTGATGATCTCTGCTTATGTCCTTTGTTTCCCTTGGAACTTCTTGAATGATTTTGATCTTCATCGATGTCTTTATATCCACCAGTATTTTATTTTTATTTTCAGATCTGATTTTGATGAAGAGACCGTCAGTCAGTGTGTTCGTTTCCTCTTCACTTCAGTTCACTGGTAAGTAATTTAACTAATATTCTCTGTTTCCTTGATTCTGGTTTCTTGTTTTCTTTGTAGTTTTATTTGTTTCTTTACTGGATGGTTTATTCTCGATCAGATATGTTGCCAAGAAACACGGCCAGATTTTTTTATCCCTTCCATTGGCTCGCTGTGCTTTGCATTCCAGGTAATTATCATCTGATCGATTTTCTTTCTGTTTTTCTTGTTCTTGCTTTAATTTCACATTTTCATGCAGGTCTCTTATCTGCTTGTGTTTTTTAACTCTAGTGTGCAAATGAATCAAAGATAATATCAAGAGGATGCAGATATGATGTTAACATTTGTGGTTTAGATGGGTGTGCTTAGGTAGGAATATGCTATCAGGTCAGTAGTTCTTTGGAGATTATTCATAATCTGTATGTGCAATTTTTTTTGGTATAAACAAAATTGTAGTTCTCACTTACCTTGTACCATCAACTTGATTGCACAAAGTGTCCCAATTAAGTCTTTATAAGTAGCTAGCTAATGTACATTTTTTGTTTGTTTGTTTGTTTTACAGTAAGAAACTCTTTGGATCTCATTTATGCTCTCCAATCTATGTTAGAAGAGTCAAACTTGTATTTCTGAGGTACAATAGTTTTAATGATTTGTCATTAAGTACATAGGTAGCTTTTAGTGTTTCACTGCATGCCTTTTAAAATTTCAACTATATGGGCTCTTCAATCATCTATATGATTCTTTTCCATGCTTTTAATTAGTCGATGGAGAATGTGTGACCTTTTCATGCTGCTGGTGGAAGTTTTTGTGGGAAATCAGCTATGTTAGACGTGCCCCTTGAGGTACGCTCTCTATTTTCATTCATGACTTTGATGATGTGCAAGTTAGACGTACTGTACGTTTATAGGAAACCTCTAGTTATTTTGTTAGGATATTAGTTAGATATGTAGTTTATAAGAATCAAATGATTTATGACAAACATTAATTAATTAATACCCTATGGAGTAAAAGAACCAAAAATATTACACAAATTAAATGCCTCCAAAACAACTTTACCACAATGTCTTTCACAAGGGAATGTCCTCATTCCCCATGTTTTCAAAAGATCACAACTCTCAATAGAACTTTCCAATAAAAACTTCACCACAATGCCTTTAAAAAAGGAATGTCCTCATTCCCCATATCTTCAAAAGATCTATAATAAGAAAGTGTGCCGCCCCGCTCTTCCTAATAAGAACTTCACTACATCGCCTTCAAAAATAGGGAATGTCCTCATTCCGTATAATAACTTCACAACAATGTCTTTAGAAAAATGAATGTACTCGTTCCTCGTATCTTCAAAAGATATGTACTCTACAATAAGAAAGTGTGCCCTTGCACTTCTTAATAAGAACTTCACCATAATGCCTTTAAAAATAGGGAATGTCCTAGTTCCTTATGTCTTCAAAAGACTCTACTCTACAATAAAACTCAAGTATGCCACTGCACTTCCTAATAAAACTTAACCTACAATAAGAACGCAACAATGCATTTATAAAGGGAATGTCCTCGTTCCCCATATCTTCAAAAGATCTCTACTCTACAATAAGAACTCAGCGTGTCCTTGCACTTCCTAATAAAAACTTCACCACAATTCCTATAAAAAGATAATGTTCTCGTTCCCATCCTCAAAAGATCTTTAATCTACAATAAGAACTCAAGTGTGCTCGTGCACTTACTAATAAGAACTTCACCACATTCCCTTAAAAATAGAACGACCTCGTTCCCTATGTTTTCACAAGATCTCTACTCTACAATAAGAACTTATGCATGCCCTTGTACTTCCAAATACAAAAAATAAAAAAAATAAAAATAAATCCAACCTATATAATCAATTATATTTATTATCAAATCTACAACATCCTCATTTTCAAAATTCGTTAACTTTTTTGTATGAAATCCATGATCATCATTTTTCAAATCCATGATCATCATTTTTCAATACTTCAACTTTAATAATTTTTTAGGAAGAATTTCTAACAAAATTCAAACATCCATTGTTTTATAAAATCCTTTCCTTGTAATTCTTTTTGGAAAATGTCAATGTTTACTTGTGTTTTTGCATTAAAAAGTTTCAAACATAACAACCATTCCATTTATCATCAAATCATTCCCATCCTTATTTTTAAAAAACTTTTTGGCTTGCGTTTTTTGATCTATCATCAAATCCTCATCCTCATTTTTAAAAAACGTTTTGGCTTACATTATTTTGATAAACATTTTCAAATTAAATTCATTTATTCAGATTTTATTAATTCTCTCTCATTACAAAATAAAAGTTATTTTTTGACTTTTGTATTTTCAAAATAAGTTTTCAAACAAAATTCATCACATTTTTTTATGAAATATACTTATGCTCATTTTTAATAATTCATCTGTCAATTTTTTCCATAAAAATTCTCTAACAAAATTCATTCATTTATTGTTTTATAAAATCTTTTCCTCATAATTATATTAAAAATGTCAATATTGACGTGTGTCTTTTGTTAAAATTCCAAACTATTTTTTCTATTCTATTTATCATTAGATCTTCAGCATCCTCAATTTTCAAAAAAGTTTGTCTTAAGTTTTTTCATAAAATTTTTCAAACTAAATTCATTTATTCAAATTTCTTTAAATCACTTTTGACTTTCATTTTTTCAAAAAAATTCGTGCAGTTTTCATGAAATCTACCAACTCATTTTTGAAAAAGTTAATTATCAATAATATTTCTTAAAAACTTTCTAACAAAATTCTTACATTCATTGTTTTTGTAAAATCTTTTCCTCATAATTGTTTTCATAAATCTTTTCCTCAAAAATCTTCCGCATCCTCATTTTCAAAAAAGTTTTCCGCTTACCTTTTTTTCATAAAAAAATAAATTCATATATTTGAGTTTTATTAAATCTCATGCAATTTTTTTAAAAAGTCAATATTTACCTAGTTTTTATAACAAATTTTTTTAAACTAAATTCATTCGTTCATATTTTCTTCGAAATCATGTTTATTCTCATTTTCAATCTAAATTTATTTATTCAAATTTTCAACAAATCTTTCCCATCTCATTAAAAAAAGCTAATTTTTTTACTTTCGTTTTTCGTTAAGTTATCAATAATTGTTACGAAATTCATACATTCATTGTTTTATAATTTTTTCTCATAATTATATTAGAGAATGTCAACGTTGACTTGTGTACTTGTGTTTTCCTTGTAAAAAATTCCAAACTATTTCATCCATTCCATTTATCATCAAATCTCCCGCACACTAAATTTCGAAGAACTTTTTGGCTTACTTTTTTTCATAAAAAAGTTAAATTAAATTCATTTATTCCAATTTTTTTAAATGTCCCAAATAATTTTTAAAAAAAAGTCAATATTGACTTATTTTTTATAACAAAATTTTTTGAACTAAATTCATTCATTCATATTCTTATTGAAATTATCCTTATTTTCATTTTCAAACTGATTTTATTTATTTAGTTTTTCAACAAATCTTCCTCGCCTCATCTCCAAAAAAATGTTAATTTTTTTACTTTTGTTTTTTCATAAAGTTTTCAAACAAAATTCATTCATTCATATTTTATCGAAATCATCCTTATTTTCATTTTCAAACTACTTTTATTTATTTAGTTTTTCAACAAATCTTCCTCGCCTCATCTCCAAGAAAATGTTAATTTTTTTACTTTCGTTTTTTCATAAAATTTTCAAACAAATTTCATACGTTTATATGAAATCCACCGATTCTCATTTTTTTAAAAGTCAAATGTCAACTACTTTTCATAAAATCATTCTAACTAAATTCATACATTCATTGTTTTATCTTTTCCTCATACTTGTTTTCAAAAATGTTAACGTTGACTTGTATTTTTTTCATAAAGATAATTCCAAATATTTTCAGCATCTCCACCTTAAAAAAACGTTTTTGACTTATCTTTTTTCATAAAAATTTCAAATTAAATTCATTTGTTCGAATTTTATTATAAAATCTCTCTCATGTAAATTTTTTAAAAAGTCAATATTGACTAGCTTTTTATAACAAAATTTTTTGAACTGAATTCATTCATATTTTCATCTAAATAATCTTTATTCCAATTTCTAAACAAAATTTATTTATTCATTTTCTTTGCAACTCTTCGTCACCTCATTTCCAAAAAATGTTAATTTTTTGAATTTTGTTTTTTCATAAAGCTTTCAACAAAATTCATACATTTTTTATGAAGTCAACCGATCCTCATTTTTTTAAAAGTCAAGTATAAATAATTTTTCATAAAAACTTTCTAACAAAATGCATACATTCATTATAAATTCTTTTGACTGGAATTATATTAAAATATGCGTTGATTAATTTTTTCATAAAAACAATTCCAAAAATCTTTCACTTCAATTTCAAAAAGTTTTTGGCTTACCTTCTTTTCATAAAAAGTTTCAAACTAAACTCCTTTATTCAATCCTTATTAAATTTCTCTGATGCAAATTTTTAAAAAGGTCAATATTGACCAACTTTTTATAACAAATTTTTTTGAACTAAATTCATTCATTCATTTTTTCATGAAAATCATCCTTATTTTCATTTTCAAACTAATTTTATTTATTTAGTCTTTAGTCTTTAAACATATCTTACTCACCTCATTTCTAAAAAAAAATTAATTTTGACTTTCGTTTTTTTCATAAAGTTTTCAAACAAAATTCATATTCTTTTTATGTAATCTACCGATTCTAAATTTTTAAAAGTCAAATGTCAATAATTTTTCATAAAATCAGTATAACAAAATTCATACATTCATTGTTTTATAAAATAGTTTCCTCGTTCTCAACAAACATTCCTCGCCTCATTTTCGTAAAAATTATTTTTTTGACTTTCGTTTTTCATAGAGTATTCAAACAAAAATTTATACAATTTTATGAAATCATTCGATTTTCATTCTAACAAAATGCATACATTCATTGTTTTATAAAATCTTTTCCTCATACTTGTTTTAAAAAAGGTCAACGTTGACTTGGCTTACCTTTCTCATAAAATATTTCAAATTAAATTCATTTGTTCAAATTTTATTAAATCTCTCTCAAGCAAATTTTTGAAAAAGTCGATATTTACTAGCTTTTTATAATAAAAAGTTTTGAACTAAATTCATCCGATCATATTTTTGTCGAAATCATCTTTATTCCCGTTTTCAAACTAAATTTATTTATTCAATCTTAACAAATTTCTCACCTTATTAAAAAAAAAGTTAATTCACACGTGTTGAAATCATCTTTTTTGATTTTCGTTTTTTCATAAAGCTTTCAAAACAATTCACACGTGTTTTATAAAGTCTATCGAACCTCGTTTTCTAAAAAGTCAACTATAAATATTTTTTTTCATAAAAGCATTCTAACAAAATCCATCATTTTATAAAATATTTTTCTCATACTTTTTTTTTTCACAAAAGTAATTTCAAAAATCGTCCGCATTCTCAATTTTCCTTCAAAAAAATTTGAACTAAGTTTATTCATTCACTTTTTCATCCAAAATCGTCCTTATTTTTATTTTCAAACTAAATTTATTTATTCAATTTCTTAACAAATATTTCTCGCCCCATTTCAAAAAAAAGTTTAATCTTTTGACTTTTAATTTTTCATAAAGTATTCAAACAAAAAATTATACATTTTTTATGAAATCTTTCGATTCTCATTTTTTTACATAGTTAACTATCAATAATTTTCCTCGTGTTATCATTCTAACAAAATGCATGCATTCATTGTTTTATAAAATCTTTTCCTCCTGTTTGTTTATAAAAATGTCAACATTGACTTGTGTTTTTTCATAAAAACAAGAGTAAATTACTGATTTGGTCCATGCAGTTTGGTAAAAATCACTGGTTTAGTCTTTTATATTAAAAATTTACTGAGATGGTCATTGAATTTGTCAATTTGTTACAATGTAAGTCCTTTAACTAGCTTGCCGTTTAAATTGACGTTAGTTTGTCTTTACATAGGGTATTTTTGTCTTTTCACAAAAAAATAATTTTTAATGAATATTTATTAAATATCTTCTGCCTTCCCCCTTACAAACTTTCTCAGCCTCACTCTATCTATCTCTCAACCTCTCTCTACAACTTTTTATCTCTCTCTCTATGGCCTACCACCACCACAGTCCAGAAAGTCCACCACTACCATCCGGACAGTACACCACCACTACCATCTTTCGGTAAAACAACTACCACCACCATTCGGAACTCGACGGCCGGCGACTTCCCAAATGATGGTGGTAGTGGGCTTACAAAGGAGATAGAGACATCTTGAGATGAGAGAGAAAGAGAGAGAGAGAGTAGAGAGAACTTGAGATGCCGGTGGCGACTTCCTAAATGATGGTGACGGTGGTGGTTGCGGACGGTGATCGTCTCTCAAGCGGTTGTGGTGGTCTTACAGGAGATATATATATATATATATATATATATAGAGAGAGAGAGAGAGAGAGAGAGAGAGAGAGTAGAGAGAGCTTGAGATGAGAGAGAGTTTAAGATGACCGATGAGAGATGGAATGACGGCTGACAGAGTTTGTAAGGGGGAGGGGAGAGGGTATTTAATAATTTATTTATTAAAATTGTTTTTTTGTGAAAAGACAAAAATACCATATATAAAAAAACTAACGTCAATTTAAATGGTAAGCTAGTGAAATTGGCAAATTCAACGACCATCTCAATAATCTTTTAATATAAAGGACTAAATCAGTGATTTTTTGAAAACCACAAGAACCAAATCAGTAATTTACTCTAAAAAATTTCTACATACTCAACTTAAAAAAAGTTTTTGTCTTACCTTGTACATCAAAATGTTCAAATTAAATTCAATTGTTCAAATTTTATTAATACAAAAACTTTTGAACTAAATTCATTCAATCATATTTTCATCGAAATCTTTTTTCATAAAATCATTATAACAAAATGCATACATTTATTATTTTATAAAATCTTTTCGTAATACTAGTTTTTAAAAATGTCAACGTTGACTTGACTTACCTTTTTCATAAAATACTTCAAATTAAATTCATTTGTTCAAATTTTATTAAGTCTCTCTCATGCAAAATTTTAAAAAGTCAATATTGACTAACTTTTTATAACAAAAAAATTGAATTTATTCAACCATATTTTCATCGAAATCATCTTTATTCTCGTTTTCAAACTAAATTTATTTATTCAACTTCTCAACTAATCTTCCTCGCCTCATATATCAATCCTCGTTTTTTAAAAATTTAACTATAAATAATATTCTTTCATAAAAGCATTATAACAAAATTCATTTTTTATAAAATATTTTCCTCATACTTATTTTTAAAAATGTCAGCGTTGACTTGTGTTTTTTCATAAAAACTATTCCAAAAATCTTCCGCATTCTCAATTTCAAAAAAGTTCTTGGCTTACTTATTTCCTTCAAAATTTCCAAAATAAATTTGTTTATTCCTATTTTATTAAATATCTCTCATGCAAATTTCCAAAAAAAATCATTCATATTTTCAAATCGTCCTAATTTTCATTTTGAAACTAAATTCTTTTTTTCCAATTTATCAACAAATATTTCCAGCCTCATTTCCAAAAAAAGTTAATTTTTTGATTTTTGTTTTTTCATAAAGTATCCAAACATAAATTTATACCTTCTTTTATGAAATATTCCAATTCTCATTTTTTACAAAGTCAATTATCAATAATCTTTCCTAAAATCATTCTAACAAAATGTACGCATTCATTGTTTTATAAAATCTTTTCCTCGTACTTGTTATTAAATTTGTCAACGTTGACATATGTTTTTTCATAAAAAAATTCCAAATTTTTTCCGCATTCTCAACTTCAAAACAGTTTTTGGCTTACCTTTTTACATAAAAATTTCAAGTTAAATTTATTTGTTGAAAATTTATTAAATCTCTCTCGTGCAAATTTTTAAAAAAGCATTATTTATTTCTCAACAAAAATCATCTTTATTCAATCATATTTTCATCAAAATCATCTTTATTCTCGTTTTCAAACTAAATTTACTTTTCAATTTCTCAACAAATCTTCCTCACCTCATTTCAAAAAAAAAAAAAATTTTTTTTTTGAATTTCTTTTTTTATAAAGCTTATTTGTTTATTCATCTTCTCAAAATATCTTCCTCAACTCATTTCTAAAAAAATTCATACGTTTTTTTATGAAGTCTACCGATCGTAATTTTTTAAAAAGTCGCCTATAAATATATTTTTTAAATGCATTTAACAAAATTCATTGTTTTATAAAATCATTACCTCTTACTTTTTTTTAAAATGTCTACATTGACTAAATTACTTATTTTTACCTCGGACTTTTTTTCATCAAAATTTCCAAATTAAATTCGTTTATTTCTATTTTATTAAATATCTGTCTTGCAAATTTCTAAGAATGTATTGACTGACTTTTTATATAAAAAATTTTTGAACTAAATTTATTCATTCATATTTTCATCGAAATGGTCCTTATTTTCATTTTTAAACTAAATTTATTTTTTCCGTTTTTCTCAACAAACATTCCTCGCCTCATTTTAAAAAAAGTTAATTTTTTGACTTTCATTTTTCCATGAAGTATTCAAACCAAAATTTATACATTTTTTGGAATCTTTCGATTCTTATTTCTTACAAAGTCAACTGTCAATAATTTTTCATAAAATCATTCTAACAAAATGCATACATTCATTATTTTATGAAATATTTTCCTCATACTTGTTTTCAAAAAGGTCAATGTTGACTTGTGTTTTTCTTTTTCATAAAATGAGTTTAAAGAATTATCCCGCATCCTCAACTTTAAAAAAGTTATTAGCTTACCTTTTAAATTAAATTTTCAAATTAAATTTATTTGTTCAAATTTTGTTAAATATCTCTATTGCAAACTTTTAAAAAAAAGTCAATATTGACTAGTTTTTTATAACAAAAACTTTTAAACTAAATTCATTTAATCATATTTTCATCGAAACCATCTTTATTTCTCTTTGAAACATAATTTATTTATTCATTTTTCCAACAAATCTTCCCCACCTCATTTCCAAAAAAAGTTAATTTTTTGAATTTAGCACTCTAAAAATTCCAAAAATCATTGTTTTATAAAATCTTTTCCTCGTACTTATTTTTTAAAATGTCAAGGTTGACTTGTGTTTTTTCATAAAAGCAATTCCAAAAATCTTTCGCATCCTCAATTTCAAAAATGTTTTTGGCTTACTTTTTTCATTAAAATTTCCAAACAAAATTTATTTATTCCTATTTTTATCGAAATCATCCTTATTTTCATTATCAAACTAAAATTATTTATTCAATTTCTCAACAAACATTCCTCGTCTCATTTCAAATATAAAAGTTTATTTTTGACTTTTGTTTTCTCATAAAGTATTCAAACAAAAATTTATACATTTTTTATGAAATCTTTTGATTCTCATTTTTTACAAAGTCAACTTTCAATAATATTTTATAAAATCATTCTAACAAAATGCATATATTCATTGTTTTATAAAATCTTTTTCCCACAATTATTGTCAAAAATGTTAATGTTGACTTATATAAATGTTAATGTTAACTATCATAATTATGTTTTTTTCTTAAAAAATTTTAAACCAATTTCAATTATACAAATTTTATTAGATCTCTCTCATGCAGATTTTAAAGAAGCCAATATTGACATACTTTTTATAATAAAAAATTTTGAACTAAATTTATGCATTCATATTTTCATTAAAATCATCTTTATTTCGATTTTCAAACTAAATTGATTTATTCAATTTCTAAATAAATCTTCCCCACCTCATTTATAAAAAAACTTAATTTTCTGACTTTCATTTTTTCATAAGTTTTAAAATAAAGTTCTTACATTTTTATGAAAACAACCGATCCTCATTTTTTTAAAGTCAACTATCAATAGTTTTTCATAAAAACTTTCTAACAAAATTCATACATTCATTCGTTTTTAAATTTTTTTCCTCGATTTTCAAAAATGTTAACATTGACTAGTGTTTTTTCATAAACAATTTTAAACTAAATTCGTTTAGTCAAATTTTATTAAATCTCTCTCATGCATATTTTTTAAAAAGTCAATATTGACGTACAGTTTATAAACAAAATTTTTTGTAGTAAATTCATTCATTCATTTTTCCATCGAAATCATCTTTATTCCCATTTTAAAACTTAATATATGAACTATATCTAATAAAGTCCAGTTTCTCCTCTTGGTGAACCCATTCAATTCCGGCGTCGTAAGAGGTGTTAATTGTGAGATGATCCCATAATCTTTTAGATGCTCACGAAACTTTGAGCTAAGATACCTACTACATCAATCAAATCGAAGTATCTTAATCGCACAATTGATTCTAAACTTCATTCTAGAATGTCTTGAACACCTCAAAGGTTTTAGACTTATGCCTAATCAAGTAGACATATCCATACCTACTATAATCACCCATGAAGGTAACCAAGTATCTTATCTTGTGTTGTCTCTTGTGATATGCTTGAAAGGACCACATATATTGGTATGTACAATGTCCAATAAGTCCTTCCCCTCTCACGTACACCGGTGAAGGGTGTCTTTGTCATCTTGCCTAATAAACAAGATTCACACTCTTTATTTGACCTGTGATCTAAAGATTCTAAGAACCTAACTGCTTGGAGCTTGGCGATGCGAATCTTGTTTATGTGACCAAGACGACTATGCCACGAATAGAACTTGTCCAAACCATTTTTGGACTTAAAATCGATGTTCATGATTGTCTTATTACTACTAGTGAACGTACCTGAGTTTGACGTGCCCGATATGCTCATGCTTTGAGCTTATTCAGACCATCTAGGTACTTTGGGCAGCTTTAGTGCCGGTGCCCTTTCTCCCGTCAGAAAAAAGTAGTCTGTCTCATCCATAGTCTTGGCTGGTGGAAGCTTCCCTTTCGCCATTGAGTCTGGGGTAGGGTTTGGCTTAACAGCTCAACACTTTCCCTTACCTTTACCCTTAGGCCAAGACGGGATTAGAAGAGGACTTATGCTTGGTGATGCTAGACTCCGCGGTCTTGAGCATCCCATGCAGCTCCATTAAGGATTTGTGCATACTATGCATATGATCGCTCACAAGGAACTAGTCATATCTAGAGGGTAGAGATTGGAGGATCAAGTCCACAATTAGCTCTCTCTCCCAATGGCAAATACTAACCTCTCCATGCACTCCATGTTTGCTTTCATTTGCAACCTGTGAGCGTTAATGTTTCCGCCCTCTTGGAGCTTGCAATCATGGATGGCCTTGAGGCATTCATACCCTCTCTTGCCTCGCCTGTTGTTGGAACATGTCTTTTATTTATCCGATCAAGTCAAAGCCACTCAGATGCTCTATCTGCTTTTGTAGATCAGAGCTCATTGTCCTCAACATAAGGCAAGTGACATCCTCGGTGTCCTTGAGGCGTTTTTCATACGCCTCCTTGACAGCCTTGCTCGCGTTGCTTGCAGGTGGCTCGGGTACGGCCTCCTCAATGGTTTGCAACTTCCATTCATGGTGTAGGAAAATCCTAAGTTGTCTGCTCTAATCCATGAAGTTGCTTCCATCGAGTTTCTCTTTTTCATGGAAAACTCGTAAAGAAATGTTGCTGGTGGTCGTGATGATGCTTGAAGATGTCATCTAAAATTAGCAGAGTAGTTTTAATTAGTTTGATATAATCCATGATAAAATAATTACCCAATAAGTTAAAGAAAAACGATCTTAACAAAGTTAAGAACCATTTCACTCCGCTATATGATAGGTTTACCGTGACTATTTGGTCGGTAACCATCTTACAGAGTGCAATCCATTATTGCAACTCTTAGATCCTTGCGGGAATGACATACATCAATCGCTTGGCATGTATGATCCCTCCACACAAATTTCAAATTAGAACTCTTGATTGACTCATGTTAAGCTCGACGATCACCCAAGAATTTCAATTTGAAATTGTAAATTGTCCGCCAAGATACTCCTCACCAATAATTAGCTCGTGCTAAGCTCGACAACCAACCTTGCGAGTTGTCACACTCACCTTCAACACAGCTCCACAAGGAATGGCTCGTGCTAAGCTCAATAATAATCGAAGTTTTGTTAGATTCGGTTGGTGTCATTTTATGGATGGTGTGAAATTAACATTTAAAAACCGGGTCTTTTGTTTTCTTGTTACAAAAACCATATTTAACTTTTGATTAACAAAATAAGTGACAAAGCCAATTTCCACTTTAAATATAATACAAAGTTTATATTTTTCCTTTTTGTTAATCGTGTAAGCGTGTGAAAGTTGTAAACCTATTTTAACAAACTCTTGTGATTTTATTAATTTTAAAAAAATTATCTAACATGCGAAGATCCTAAATAACCATACATAAATAGAAAGTCGGTAACCATGGCAAAAGCCCTATGCGTTTTCCCCGTGAGCCAAAAACTAGCCACCTTTACTAAGCTACCTGGATCTGAGATCGCCAAGACATCACTGCCGTGATTCTCGATTGCCTCCGGTCTTTAACAAAACAAGTACACAGAAGAGGGAATTAGCGTGCAAGCCACAAGAATTCCTAACTTTCTAGTACAAGTACAAAGGAAATACAATGGCATGTAAGCCGCAATAATTACAAACAAATGAATAAATAATTATACAATTAATTATTTACATACCAATGTGACCAAGATCACCAAATGAATAGATACAAAAACACAACCAGCCAACACATCACATAGGTGTAGGGCATTTGGTTACCAACACATGCATCTCAAACAAACAACCAAAACATGGTGTGCGACACAAACCATGCAAAAATGTATTTTGGTAAGATTGTCAAAACAAACACTCAAGGTATAAAACAATACACATATGCATTAGGATGATCAATACCAAGTTTGACATCCATATTCATATATACACACCACAAATGTTTGCATGTATGCATTTCATGCCTAAAAACCATAACATGAATACAAGTGTGTGAATTAAAACACACTTGGGGCTTATACTAATCCAAAACCAGATTCTGAAAAAAACTAGAAACTTCCAAAAAAGGCCAAAACTGAATTATTTCTTTTGAAGTTCAAAAACTGTTCACAACCTCTTCACAACGATGACCCTAAGAACAGTGGTTATATGGCCTTCACAGCTCGTGAAGCAACAAAACTTCGGTTTTTAGGTCAAGTGCATTACCCTTTTAAAATTGGTTTTGATATCACTGTTGGATATCATTGGCCACCTAAACCCATGCAACGGAAGCACAAAAACGAGTTTCACAAAAGTTTTTCGGGTTTAAACCAAGGTGCTAATAAAACCAATAGTGGATCTTTTCTATAAGAACAGAAGTATTGCAACAAAACAAAAGGAGAGAGAAGATATATACTCTAGGAGCTGAAAAGTGTGTTAGGTTAAACGTTACACACACACAAAAGTAAAACCAAATACAAATAAAGAACACAAGAGATTTTACGTGGTTCGGTCAATATTGCTATTAACCTACGTCCACGGGCGGCAACTAGGGTTTGTATTATATTAAGGTGCTCA
>JAUEJL010054282.1:0-20065 GCA_032274825.1 Drosophyllum lusitanicum
TATATGTTTAATATTTTTATTATATTTTTTTTTATATATATATATATATATATATATATATATATATATATATATATAGGGGAGGGTTCAAACGAGAACTATTTTTCGTACGAGAACCAATCTTGGTTATTTAAGTGGTAAGTGAAATTCATGGATGAAGAGTGTGGGGAGATTGAATGTGACAAGGTGCATGTAAGAATTTCATGGGTGGGCAATTCAATTGAAGGAGGGGGAATTGGACGGCTAAGATCGGTTCTCGCAGTTCTCGTACGAAAAACAGTTCTCGTTTGAACTTTTCCATATATATATATATATATTCAATCGGATTATATATGATTACAAGGACCTTAAATGTAAGAATCACCTTCAAGTTTGAATATAAAACTATTAAACTAATAATACAGGGACCTAAAATGGCAATTAGTAAGTAGAATAGGGGCATATATTACGAACTCCTTCATACAAAATCATAATGCAAAATACCAACTTAAATTCGTCAAGAAACACAAGGTGATCACATATATAGCTTGCACCCAAATTGTAACGTCGATTGCATCAGATTTTACTTTCCTTTCTAATTTATTCTCTCTCTAGACGTTTTCTGTAATCGGTGGAGCACCGACTGCAGTAAGTAGCTAATGCGACGCTAAATCGGACTTGATTTCTTCTGCTAACATCACTTGTCGGTTGATCCAACCATTACATATAATGATAATTGCAAATCAATCTTGTTAGGGTTTAATCGATTCAAGTTATTTTCAACTAAGTTTTATTCAAAACCATTACATATAATCATTTGTTTGTTGATTTGCTGTTTGGTTGAAGTTGCAGGGGTTTGCATGATGAATAGCGGCAGCAGTAGCAGCGACCAAGCATTTGATTGGAGCTTTGAGCCAGATAACGATTGGGACAACTTGGTTAATGAACTCAATGTTGTCGAATTTCCAGAACTTGTGGTGAATTATGGGTAATTTAATTAATTATTGATTATCTTTCAATTTAGTTCTTGTTGCTTGATCTGACTTTTTTGCTAAGTTATTAAGGAAGTCAGAAGTGTTTTGCATGTTGGAGCGAGATCGGGTTCTTCTGATTGTTTTGCTCAAGGTGTTTGTGGTAATGGGTTTGTTTTTTGATGATAAACACTAATCGGTGTAGAACTAATCCTTGATTTGATTTAATTTTAATTAATTTATTATTTCCGTGTTTCGATCTTTTTTATTATTAAATTACCCCAATTTTTTAGGGTTTTATAAGATCTTAATTTTTGAAGGAGGTCAAGGTCTTGGGTGAGAAATTATCGGAAATCCTAATCATTTTTATATTTTGAGTTTAATTTTTCAATACATATGTGTGATTGTATGTGTGTGGGCGCATGGATATATATATATGGGAATATTTAAAGAATAGTAACCAAGTTTTAAAATTGTTTCATCAAAGTCACTCAACCCTTTATTTCACATTGTGAAATTTCACATAGGTGACCTTGGTAGAACAATTTTCAAACTTGGTTACTATTTAGTGAAATAAACCTCATATATATATATGTGTGTGTGTATTATCAAATATTTACTAAACTTATAATCATTCAACATCTTTTTATATATTTTTCTAACACTGTTGTTGGTTTACTTCTTATAATACTTGTGCAATCTATGGTACTAAGGTTGTGGAAAAGATGTTAATGACATTTACCACCTTCCTTGTGGCTTACTAGCAATGTTCATTGCTCAAGGGCAAAGAGGAAAGTATATATCAGCTCATAGATATCAATTACACGTAAAATCGGAACCTTTTGTTTACATTTTTTTATATATCTCGTGAAGGATTCAAATGAGAAAAGGAGAATATAAGAAATTAATATGAGGAAGACACCACAAAAGAGAGAACTTATTAGAATATGACAATATTAGTTAAATTTTTACATAATTTATGCAACCTTTTACTTAAAAAAATCAACAGCTTGTCTTGAAGGACTTTCACAGCATATGTTATATGTTACTTCTATGTTTCTAAACGTTTGATCGTGTTTGTTGGCAGGGCTCCAATGATCTTCTGTCATCAAAAGGTCACCATATTAAGTTATCCTATACTATATTGTACATAATCAAACATATCCAGCAGTAATGCTAAATGATGAAGAGTTATATAGCTAAAATGTTTCTCAACCTTAAGGTTGTGGTCTAGTCCAATGTGGTGGACAAAAGGTGTAGAAAATAGAAATAGAAGAGTGTGTGGTCAGCTGTTTAAAAAAAATATCTAAAATGTTTTCCTCTTCATGGGCATTTGAGAAAATCTTTTTGAAAGAGTTTTGTCATATATCATTAACTGAGTCAATTAGGGCACCCGTCATACAACTATCATATTCATCATAGGCCTATACTTGCTTTCGTCACCGGATAACGTACATTTATTACATATTTTATTGGTATATTCCACATCCATGTGATTCGATCAACTTTTAGAGATTCCTTTATTGTGATCGGGACCTGTTAGCTAAATGAATTATATATATATCCGGGGATAATGAAAAACTCTTTGCTTGCACGCGTGTGTGTTTTGTTGTTTTAGTGCTAATATTCATATACTTGTAAAACAATGTTAAGATATTAATTAAGAAGTTGATTTTGAATTTTGGTAGGCCACTTAATTGATGTTTTTCTTGCAATTCTGATTCTAGGGACAAATTAATTAATTTTCTATTTGTTTACTAATACTGGAAGCCTTTTCATATTAAATTCTATGCTATTATGATTTATGAAGTACAACTTTATACTATAAGCAAAATCTTTGTTTGGAGCTGAAATGAGAGTAATTGTCTGATTTACATGATCAGTGTTTTGGTGGTTTATAGCTAATACTTGTTTGCTTATAAAGCAATGTTATGATATTAATCAAGAAGCTGATTTTCCAATTTAGGAAGGCCACTTAATTGATTTTTTCTTGTAATTGTGATTCTAGGGACAGATTAATCAGTTTTTCTTTTTGTTTGCTAATGCTGCAAGCCTTTTCATATTACATTCTATACTATTATGATTTATAAAAGACCATATTATACTAGAAGCAAGATCTAAATTTAGAGCTGAAACAAGAGTAATTGCTTGATTTGCATGATCAGTGTGGACGCAGCGATCGCCAATCAAAACTACCCTAATGAGACAATCATTTCCACAAGAAACAGCAACACAGGTTTAATAGGAGGTGCAGCAGATACGGTATGCTAATATTTTCCTGATTCAGTCATTAATTAATCCACTTGTTTCAGGTTAATTTTGTAAGGATTCAAGCATCTATCTTCTACTTTTGTGTTGTTTAAGTCGTTCCTCTCTTGTAATCGAATATACGTAACAAGATATGAAACTACTTTACAGCGCCATTAATTTTTATGATAACTAAGTTTCAGAAGACAAATTCAATTGAACTTTTTAATAAGCAAACACTAGCATTAGGAAGGTTTCTTATGATGGATCAACTTGTCATCAAGTTACTCTATCAACAAATGCCTTAAATTGGAACCTTTGAGGTCCGATGATGATAGAATTAATTTATTGGCGATCTAGCTTCTGTCTATAGCATTCAAGTTTGGAATGTCTTTAGTGAAGGAATAATGTGCTCATAGGTTCAGTTAGGGGTATTTGGGACTGGTTATTAAATTGCTTACTATTTTAAATAAGGAATACTCAAATAAGCAGTTTGGGTAAACAATCCCTTTCCCCGTCAAAAAGTGTTCATCTGCTGTAGTACTAAGATTTGAGAAGAGAATGCTCAAGGTATCAATCTTTTAAAATTCTTAGCAGAGGGTGATAACATCCATCTGGGATTGGATTGTGTATATATGGACAACTCAAGACTAAGCAAACAAAAACATCCATACCAAAAGATTAGTTTTCAAGCATAAACATTATGTGTCAGCTTAAGCAATGTTATAAAAACAAATTAAGGTTTACATGCTAGTAATTCAGTCTCTCAAATCTTAAGTAAAAGAAAGGTACAATATCATTAAAAAAATTAGCAACTTTTCTATTTCTAAACTGTAACTTTTTACATGGTTCTATGCAGTCGCAAAATGGAACTCCTCAGAACATGATGACAGTGAGCAGCTTGACTCCCACCAATAGCACAGCCACAGTATTGAGCACATCCGGTAGCCAGTGAACTTTTGGTTACATAATGTTGCAATGAATTAATTTCTTCAAAGAAAGCAGTCTTTATGACAGTAATCTTTGGAGCTTGATCACTTTTTAAGAGGTTGGCCATGGATAATGTTTGTGATAACTGTGCTGTGTGTTTCAGGTCATATCCTGCCTCCTATACCTAAATTTGCCTCTAATTTGGTTTCACAAAGTTCACAGTCAAGTAAACCAGCAGATTTTTCCAAACATCATGCGGTCCAACCTACCCAGGCACACCAAAATCAACAGTTGCTGCAGCAGGCCTTCAACCACAAGGCTGTCCAACAGCAGCCACTAACACATTCACCAGCAAATCAATCAGGCGTCGTCACAGTTGATGACCAAAACAACAAACTAATTCATTACCAAATGCCATCAGACCAGCTTGTGCGCTGTACAAGTCCGGTGCTTAATACGCAAACCAGGAATCTACAAAACAATCAGGCATCAAGGCTACAAAATCAGCAAAGCCCAAATCAAAAACCGTTACAGTTTCAACAAGGGACATCAAAAAACTCTATACCAGGAGGACGGCAACAAGGAAATAATAGTAATATCGAATTGACCGGTAATTAAGAAAGTTACACACTTAGTACACACGATACACACACATATGTGCCACACATATTGATAACTCTGTATAGGGTTATGTTTAATTGCTTGCCATTTATGCCTAGTTATGTGCTCCATATTTATAAGAAGAATTATGTTTTGACTTTGAAGTCAACAACTCATGTTTCAACCAAATCAAATAACACTGTAGACTCTTTGATATACATGATATAGACACTCAAATATGACAAACCGGAAAACTGAACTGGGACAGGACAAAGCTGGGACTGGTCATAATCCGTTCAGTTTTTGGTCCTACAGATATTAGTAAAATTTGGTTCTTGGTTGATTCTGGTTCATAACTAAAACTGATAACACTGTTTTGTGTTGCTCGATTGAATTAATTGATTCTATATCCTTGATATGTTAGTGACCAGTAACATTTTAATGCTCTTATTTGTCAGCTCCAGTAGGCTTTTCAACTCCATATGAATTTCCTTCTTCGGATGCTTGGCGTGAATATGTTTTAAGACAGGTACTTACAAGAGTTTGGCCTGCTAAAATATCATACATATATATTGTGTACCAACATACCTTATTATGGTGTATCTTATGCATTTGATGCATCTCTATCATATCTTCTTATTATAAAGGAGCATATATATACAAGAGAAGCTACAGAATTATAGGAGATAAAACAGATTGTGGTTACAACATAGCTGAGCTCATAAGATGATATATATTCTGGAGTATGAATGTGATTATAATTATGATTTTGCTTCACTGCACATGAATCTTTTGCTGATTTGAAGTTATTCAATGTTCTTTACAGATTCCCTCAATGAAGGAGCGATACTTGAACGAACTACTGACAATGCACAATGACGTCATGCTGTTGCGCATTCAGGTGCAGCTCAATTACCATCTTTGACACCATTTGTCAACACAAAAACAAATAGTTTTTTTGAGGTGTGATTCTCCCTTGTAGGCAACAACTATGGACTCAGTACAAAAGTACGATCATGTCAGAGAACAGCTAGAAAGAATGATCACGTTCTTGCATGTATCTAGAGTTGGTTCGATTCCCAAAAATGATGAAAGAGTTTACAATTTCTTGAATTTCATTGTCAACTATGTGAACTATCACCGTAGGAGCAAATCAACCGCTGGTTCTTCTCAGCACCATGAGGCTGTCCATCAGCCACCTAAAGGACCAGCAATGCAGCCCAGTAGAGCAATGAATTTACAATACAATCCGCCCCCCAACTCATCTCGAGGGGTGGAAAATCAAGAAGCCAACATGGTAAATTTCAATCAGAATTTCCCTTCAAGAGGACCGCAACTACAACAAGCAAGAATGACAAGCTCGCTTAATAACGCTTCTTTTCAAATGGGTAGTATACAGCAAAATCCCGCAAATCCACTGCAAACTGGTTTGTTCAAAGGTCCACAGCCAAGCGTTTTGAACACCACACAGCAGACAAGCTCAGGACCAAGGACTAGAACTGTTAACAGGCCTGGACGTTCTCCAATCAGTTTGTTTTCAAACACAACTGCTACTAATTTTCCATCTCGTCCACTTAACTACCACCCACCATTGGCCAATCAGAATCTCAACTCAGAGAAACTGAAACAACCAATGCACATAACTAGTACTGATCTTAATCAATCAAAAATGGGTCTGGGGGTGTCCCCTGTGGGTGCAATATTGCTGAACCATTCTTCTTCCCCTCGGTTTTCTCTTCCCTCCTCAACTGTGAAGCCAGTTAATCAGCAAACATCAGTTTCATCTACAAGATTTGATGTAAACCATGTGTTGTCGCCACAGTCAATAGCTCGTTCACCATTTTTACTTTCTTCTCCATCCACTCAAACCCCTCCTGAGAAACAGTACTCTTCTGGTCTATCCTCATTGCCAATTAAAGAGAGTCAAAAGTTTAAAGCACCCATGGAGTCCCCTTGCCAAGAACCACAAAATTCAAAAGATGCAGTTGATCGTTTGATGGAAGTGGTATGTTTGTCTTGCAAAATGATTTGAGAACACATTTTCCCTTAAGATCTAGATGAAATAGTTGGTGTATACTGATCGTTATAATTGTTTTGTCACTTCAGATAAAAGCAGTTTCATCAAAAACAATCGGTTCCTTCTCAACTCACATCAACTCAATTGATAGCATACCGCCTTATTTACCTTCAAATCGCATTGGTCCATTTACCCAAGATGAAGTGAACAATATGGTTAAAAATGATACCGAAGTAACACACCCAAAAATGAGTCGCGAATTAAGTGTCTTGTTAGTGCACCATGATCAGTGTGCTTCCGAAGTGTGTGATATATATCCGACAGAAATTGCAATAAACAAGAGGCCAAAGACTGAGGTAACTTTTATTTCATCATTCAGTTGCAAGTTTTTTCATGCTTTTTGTTGATGGAGAATCATATAGATCATAATCAACTTGCAAGTTTTCGCATTATGTCAATATATTACATAATTCAAAAAAAGAAAAATCTTCCAAATTATTCACATATATACAGATAATGTTTCATTGAGAACTAGTTAAAGCAAAAATTGCAAGAACTAAGTAATCGAGTCAAGTTTATCTACAAATTCATTAGATCCATGATTATTATCATAATTAGAGTGTTATGTGAGTTTTTAGAACATTTGTGTGGATGAATGATTAGAAGTTCATTAAAACATAAAAAGCATTAAATGTCATGCGCATTAGATGCATTTTTATATATCCGCTATTTTTTCACTATCTTCAACCCAAATTAATTGCTTAGTTATTTCAGTTCTTGCAATAAAGCTAGGTCTTAAATTAATTGCTTAGTTATTTCAGTTCTTACACACACACACATAAATACATATATAGTGTCGAATTGATTAAAATTAAAAATCAGATTTTCAATTTATGAATTTAATTTTGGTTCAATTTTGTTTTGTTTGAATTGGTTTGAATTTGATTTTATTTGAGTTATGTCCATACTATATACCTCGAGAAATTCTATTTGTTCCTATTAAATCTTCCCAATTCATCCTCTTATCCAGTAAACCGTGACCTTTGGAATCCACCGCTTCTCTTTCCTCATCTCCTATCTTGATTTTAACACTTGTTTTAATTTGGTAAGTTGGAGAATATAGTCTCTCTCAAGTACCTCTAGTTGTCGAACTTGACTCTCACGAGATGATATGATCTAGCCACATTGCGGGGTTTTCCATAGGCAGGAAAATTAGAATTAGATATAAGGACCTCATTGGAACTTAACCTAATTCAAGTCTATGTATGCATATAATTCCTCTATGTTCTTTATTTTCTACGAGTTTTACTTTTACTTTGTGGAGATTTTAATATTAAAAATCTTGTTTACACATTTCTTTTTGACCCAACAATGTCTTAGGTTAAACGAAGTTTATAGACGGATAACTTTGAATTATGCTCAAGACTTTAGGCATGAAATCAAGTGTTCTATCTGAAAGGCCAAATTGTCTATTTATTGACATAAACCGAAATGTCATTTGATACATGAAACAAGTGGCAATCGTTGTTTTTTTTTTGCGAGACACCAACTTACACCGTGTTCCTGAGTTTAATCAGAAGACAAAAGAGGGATTTAAGAAGGAAAATGGATTTTAATTGTGTTTCCAGTTTTGTTACAAGAGAGAAGAAGATTTTGAAAGGAAATTTATTCTCAATTTTCTTTCCTAATTTCCGTATGCCCGCAAACCCATATATAATACAGTTTTATATGGAATGATTGGAATCTCTTCAGTCTGAGTAAATATCTCGTGTGTTTGTGTGATCATGTATCAATATGAATCACATATATATGTAGCTTCTGAATCATATTAAATCTCTTTATGTTTGATCTTTTAAATCTTGAAATTTATATAATATGAACAGAACACACGCATAATATTGGAGGAAATCAAAGAGATTAACAGCAAGTTACTTGAGACATCTGTGGATCTGGTGTTAGAACCTTCTGAAGAAAATATTAACATACTTCAAGATCAAGGAACACTAGTCAAGTGCTTGTTCAAAAATGTGTGTTTCCCTGAGTTACGCGGTCCACAGGGAGGTATTGTATCTGAAAAGGTAAATTTTGAATATCGGTCGCTACTATAAAACTGCCTATAGCAACAACTAAATATATTCCATTGCTAATGCTGTTTTCCAAAGCTGAAATTCACAAAACTAGAGCAATGTATAGCTTTTATGGCATGAAATACTAAAACATGCATTGTTTTTCTTGATTTGGGAATAGCTTCTCTACATAGAAAAAAAAAACAGTTTATTTGTTTAACTAAAACAAGTTTTAAACACTAGTTTAAGGGACTAGGTTAATAAGAGTTGCACCAATAGCAAATGATGAAAGAAAAGAGAATAATTAACTAGACTAAGTATTTTAATCAGCATATGTTGTATCTTTTTAACCCCCTTATTAAAGAAAGAAGGGTCGTTTGCTTCATTTTACAGATGCCGGAGTTTGTCATACTGCTGCTTGTTCCTGTTGATTATCCAGCTTCCTCGCCTACAATTCATAATTTCGGCCACAATAACTTGATGTAAGTGATATATTATCTTCAAAAGCAATTTAACATTAACTGGGGCGATAAGATACTAAGAAATATGTATCAAAATATGATATATATATATATATATATATATATATATATATGGAAAAATTTTGTACTAAAGAATCTGGAAGCAGGGAACCATGGGAGAAGCTGAATAAGGAAATATTGAGTAGATTTGATCTTTCGCTGCGTGGGGTTCCTGGAAAAATGTCTCTCGGAGATATGGTACGAAAGTGGGATGCCAATGCTCGAGCTGTAATAACCGAATTCGTGGAGGAAAAAGGTGGAAAAAGCTTCAGTTCAACTTATGGAAGCTGGAAGAAGTTTGCATAACGAGTTCTTCTGGCTTTAACTAGTCATGAAACAAGAGTTATAAATGTTGTTGTGGATTTCAACTTCTGTACCTTTTCTTTATGTTTGTCATGGCGTGTCAGCTTTATATGTAGGATGAAAATTGAGAAATAACTCTTTGTTGTATGCAACTTCATACAGATAATGTGTGATGTTATGTGTGTAACTAATAGAAGAAAGTTTAATATTTACATATGATTTGCTGAAAAGAATATTTGAATGATCTGATAATCTGATATTGTTGAGTAAAAGAAGTTTTCGCAGTCACTACTATACAAGTTATTTCTTTGATCAACTAAACCGGCGACCTAGTCGTAGACAGCATGGAAAGTCTTAAAAGAGACCCAGTTTAATACAAAAGTTAGTTAAAAGGCTGTTACTTGTACTCTCTTAGCATGTATAAAAAGTAAGCTTAGTACCTCCCGTTTTTCAAGGTTACTATTGGCAAAAGATTTGGATCTGTGTACGAGGTGTACAATCGTACTAAGATGCATTTGGTCTGTTGCTCATAAAGTTGAATTAACTTGGTAAGAGATTATCAAATCGGGAATTCCGAAGAATTTTTTTGGGCAAAAATGTTCTCGGAAAGTTCCTGACAAAAAATTTCTACGCATTTACGATAAATATGAATCTAAAAAAGTTACCTAATAATTCACTTTAATAAGTTTTTGTAACAAATTCGTATGACTTACTACTATCATAAATGGAAAAACCTAATATGATTCATTAATTACAACTCATTCAAATACAACATGACCACCTTACTAGTTCATATTGGTATGAAGTGGTTATATAGGGCGGTAATTGGTCGTATTGGATATACTTGAGTCGTAATAAGACATTGATGTTGAATACTGGGTGTATCTAGTGTGTGTGTTAGTCATATTAGTAGTAACTTTGTCTATCTTCGTGTTTTGTAATTGTAGATGGAAAGAGACCATATCATCACTATAAGAGAAGTAGAACAAACATGGAGACAAGAAATGGATGCACAAAGAGTATCAACAGAGCAACAAGTGAAAGAGTTGCATGAACAAGTGACAACCTTAACTTGGATGACGCTTCAAAACTTCAACCTCAAGACTTTCTTCATCCACCTAGGTTCACATATTATTTGTATATGTTAATCATAAAATTGAATGTTTCATTTTATTAAATTTGTATCGTATTTTAGATATTTTATCAAATTTGGTATTGTATTTTTTATCTAACTTTACCAAATTAAATGTGATGGTGTTTACTTTTTGTATGAACAGTTTGGTTTCTATATCAAATGCAAATTTTAGAAATTACAACAAAATTGAGATTCGTTCTTTTTTGTTGGAATACTAGATGCCTAGCGAGAATTTTCCAATAGACTTTTGAGGCTTAGGTACGGTTTGTTTTGCAGAATTCGAAGGAATAAAATTGAATTGAAATCAAATTCTGTGATGTATTACGTTTAGTAAACTTGTTTTTAAATGAAATCTCATTATTTAAAATCTCTACATTCCCCCAAGTAGTGAAAAGTTTGTTCCATAGGTGAGCTGGATGAAATTTAAATCAATTTCATTTCTTCAAATTCTGTGAAACAAAAGGGACCTCAGTGTCCATAGAAATCCCTTGGAAATCCATCAAAAACTTGCCCCACGGATACCTATCGAATATGTGTTCTTGAAAATCCAATCAGAAAACCATCCTTGAAAATCCATCAAAAACTTGCCCCGCGGAAATCTATCAAATATGTGTTCTTGAAAATCCATTCAGAAATTATAAAATTTGTTTTATAATTAACTTTGATTATTATTTGTTTTATAATAAACTTTGATTATCATTTTTCCAATTTTTTCGTAATATATATGCAAAATAGAGTAGATTACATTTTAATTTTTGTGGTTTAATTAAAATTAAGAACTTAATTATAATCCGAACTTCTTACACTTTTGGTCCCTATGATGCTTCAATTTACCAAATTACGCTTATCCCAATAAATCATTTTTATTCTTTTTACTTGATTTTTGAATATAAATTATATTTTAAATTCTTAAAAATACAAAAGCAAAAATATCACACTATCACTCTTCACTCTCTTTCCATTCTCTCTACACCAAAGCATAGCCTCATCAACCCTAACTCCATCCATAGCCACTTACCACCGCTTGCAACCTCCCTCCACATCCACCATTGCTGACACCTCCACTTCCAATCTATGTTTGTAGATCAACGATTTGGAGGGTATGTAGAGGTAACACCGTTTATATTATCAGGTCATCCCCCCTTATAAGACGACAAGCAAGTGAGCAACCACCCCAGTTTTTGCCCTCCACGTGGTTCCCATGCTAGCCTCCCCTCCACACCTAATTGCTTCACTCTGCATGATAATGTCTACTTCTAGTGAATCAACTTTTGTGTGTTGGGCATATAAATATGTATGATTAAAAAAAACCATGAGTGAGAGTAAAGTGTTGTAAGTTTAAAGTGATCTGAAAGTAAAACTGATGTGATAACAATGCAACAAATAAGATAAAGTGAAACCATTAGAAACTTAAAAAGATGTATAAAAAAACTCAAATAATTCCCTTAGGCTATCCGCATCCCACTCGCGGATGGGCATGGTATAGCCACAAGATAGCCATCGACATCATCACCCACTCGCGGATAGGCATTGGTTACCGAACTTGTAGCTTTTTTTTATTATTTGTTTTTTAGGTGACCGTTAGGTAACGATAATCAAACTTTTTTATATACTTTTTTCTTTTTTTCTCTCCTATAAATACCAACTCTCTCCCATTTTATTTTTTCACACCACTAACTATTCTCTCTCACAAAATTTTCATTCCCAAACTCTCTTCTATAACACAAAAAAATGTCATCGTCCGAAAGGAGAACTAATCTCGCCGCGTATCGGAATACGAGAATTGTACTATTTCGTGAAATACTAACCCAAGTGGTACATATTCTTATCGATAATAGCGAAGAAGAAAATTGGGGTCCAAGACGGAGAGGAGCAGATGCAACTGGAGACACGAGCGACTTTTTCAAAATTATATTGCGACTGACTGAATTAGTTATAAGACGGAGAGGAGCGGATGCAACTAGAGACACGAGCGACTTTTTCAAAATTATATTGCCAATGACCGAATTAGTTATAGTGACGAGAACTTTAGTGATGATTCCGCATGGGCAAATAACTATTCCTATGAATAGTGGAGGACTTGGAGCGAGAGTTTACATATTTTCGACAAGGTTGTGATGCTAGAGGCAGAAAAGGTTCATCTCTTTTGCAAAAGTGTACCTTGGCAATTCGGCAAATGACATATGGGGTATCAGTCGCCGCTCTTGATGAGTACTTGAGGATGGTGGATTCAACTGCACAAAAAGGTCTACAGAACATCTCGAGGGGTATCATTAGTCTTTATGGTAAGTGATACTTACGTAAACCTTCTTACAATGGTATTCAGCGTTTACACGCCACACATGAATCTAGGCACGGGTTTCCCGGCATGTTAGAAAGCCTAGATTGTATATATTGGGAATGGACAAACTGTCGGGTAGCATGATGCGGACAGTAGTACATGAGAGGTGACCATGACCCTCTAACTATTATGCCAGAGGAAGTGGTGTCACAAGATCTTTGGGTTTGGCACGCATAATTCAGAGTGTCTGAGTCCAAGAGCATTGTTTTGGTGTGCTAAAACGTCCGCACATAATACAAAACCTGGTAAGATCTTAGCATCCCGAAAAAAATATAAAAAGTAATATATATTTGCATCATATTACACAATATCATATTAGAAGATGAAGGTGACACGCTTTGTTGTTTCAATGAAAACAACATTCAAGTTGATGAGGAAGATGACAAAAAGATTAGTGATGAACAATTATAGGCTAATGTTCAAGAAGTCCGTAATTAAGAAACGCATCGTAACCTTCAAACGCATTTAATCAAACATATTTCACGGCTTCCGTTCCCTAATCCAGAAAACACTTGAAGCCTTTTCCCTCGACCACAAGATGAAGAAATAGCATCAGACAATGGAAGTGAAACCAAATGATGGCTCTTATTAGTCTTTGCTTACCTCTCATTAAAATCCGGATCCCCTTCTTACCTTCTCCTCCTCCACCACCACTCTCCTACAATTTCCAATCTTCCACATACAATAATCATTTCTTTTTAACATCACCAACATCATCTAAGTATAAGCCATCAGCATCTTATCGTTTTCCACCTGGTAGACGTTCTATTGCTGAAGAAGAAGAAGAAGAAGATGATGATGATGATAATCTCGTCAATGATGGTGGTAGTAAGTTCACAGAGGCGGTGGCGCTATTTAACAGCAGGGATTACCATGGATGCCATGACCTTCTAGAAGCAATCTGGAACGATTCCGAAGATCCAATCCGACCCCTTGTTCACGGGATTTTACAGTGCGCCGTCGGTTTCCATCATCTCTTCAATCAGGTTAGTTATCGTCTCCGATCAACTTGTGAATTGATTAATGTTCCATTAAATTTGAACTGTAATTCGTTCGTTTAATGCGGAGTTTATGTTTTGGTTTTTACTTTGCTAATAGAATCATAAAGGTGCGATGATGGAGATGGGAGAGGGATTATGCAAGTTACGAAAATTGAATTTGGACGATGGACCTTTTCATCAGTTCGAGAGAGACGTGTCTGCAGTTTTGGATTTCATTTATCATACCCAGTTAGAGTTTGCTGCCTGTGAGTTCAATTCTCCAAGGCTTTGCCTTGCCTCTCAGTTACTGCCTTTTGCTACAATAATTCTAAGCACTTTAAATTGCTTATTTCAAATAACAATAATAATAATAATAATAATAATAATAATAATAATAATAATAATAATAATAATAAGCAGAGAAACAGTAAATAATGAAAAATCTGATTATGTCACTTTGATTATCCATGGCCTAGAAAGTTGGAAGCGTTTAGAAAGCAGATTAATGTTACCGTGTGTTGATTTTGATTAGGTAATGATGACATGTGTGTTGCTATGGATCAATCAGAGACTTCATACAAGCTTCTTGGTGGTTATGGTGCTGGTCAACATCTGTATTGGTTAGAAATGGATGGATCTGCAAGCTTATATATAGTGTTTTGCCCTGATAAATCTATTACTACAGCTCACCAACCAAGGGTAAGACTTCCAATTCTTTATGCTTCGCAAGATCATCTTATGGAGATGGAGCGCATTTGATCTCTTATGCACACATTTGATCTTGTGTAGCTAAATGTATAGAAAATATAAGGTCATGGTACCAGATTACATGAATATGCTAAAACTATTTCTTTCATTTGAATTTGTGCCCAAAAAAAAAATCAAATTATCTTAAGTGTTTGATACTTGCAATTCAGTAGTGCTACTACTTTCAGATAACATACAGCACATCTATTGTTAGACTCCCCAACACAAATATTAGATGAATTCACATTTACAAACAAAAGTTAATGGTATAACACTATTACATGACATCTTACCATAATAAACTGGGGAAAAACAAACATACCTATACGCTTACGGCACGTGACCTATGCACTAAACTCCTCTTTTTGCAACAATTGAGAAGTTTTTCCTAAGTATTTTGCCAAAAAAGAAAGAAAAAACCATCTTCCATGACTTGAACGATTACTTATATGACCTCTATATAGGGAAAAATAACACAAGGGAAAGTAATTTTAAGGGTAGATGGAAAGGATGGCAAATTTAGCCCCTCGCTTTTCCGACATATAGATTATCTACAGTCTACAACAGTAGTAGTTTGGCTATGTATAATGTACAGTTACTTGAAGCTAATACATGGAAATGAGTTAGTACCTGTTTTTTGTTCACGAAATCAACGTTCTCTTCAGAATTCACAAGAATTTCCTAACCTCTGTTTCAACAAGCTCGTGCTCTTTTTCTCCTCGAAAGCCTCTGGTAATAGCTCCTCAAAATACTCCAAGAACAATGACCATTCGTCTTCTTTCATTTCCTCAAACGAAACACAGACCCCGGTATCATGATTGTTGTTATGAGCAGCGAAACTCACACTTCTTAGTATTGGCATCCCAGCTGGACCACAACCATCTTTAATGTCGCATTCTTGTATTAATCGGACCAAACGTGCATCACTTAACTTACTCTTTGCTCCTTGAGATGAATATTTCGTCATTTTTGGTGCTTTATCGGTTGCTGAATGTGTTGAAGCATCCTCATTCTGGTTCAACCCAACTTCAAACTCCTTATCAAATGCAAACATTTCATCGAAATCTCTGACTTCATCAGTTTCTTCGGTTGTTATTTCCATATCCAAGTTAGCCTTTGCGTTTACACAAATATTCTCCAAAATACTCCAACTTTCTTCACCTCCGATGAAATCCCGTGTCATCATTTCACCTACATCAGCGAGAAAAAGTCCAGCAGCAGTGGCCCGTTTCAAGAAAATGGTACAAAGTATGAAAATACGTACAGAGCACTCCCTAATTAATGGAAGCTCAGTTCTTAGAAGTTCAGCATCTTTGAAAGGATCAAGATTTGAGATATAATCAGCTTCTGTTTCTGAGAATGGCATTGAAGCTTGGGGCCAATGTAGCCATTCAAAATATGGATCATCTAATGACTCTGGTAAACAAAACCCGTGGTCAATTGGGACAAGTTCAGCCATCCCAGCAACATAGCTCCCATGAAAATTCTTCACAAGCATGTTCCCAGCATGTCTATCAAGATTAAGGAGCCGAATGTCGAGTATGGCAATACGATGAACCGAACTGACCGAGAAGCCAGACGGGCCCAAGTCTCCAGCATCTGTCTCGTGCTCTACATACCGTTGTATTGATGTGATTTTAAAAGGTGGGTTCGAAGCCAATCCCGTGTTGTTTACGTTAAACCTGACATGACAGATTTTGACAAGTGCTGATGGAGGAACACCTGCAAAGCCACCATGGTCAAGCAAATAAGCAGCCAGTTCACGGAGCCCAGTTTCACCTACCCTGATGGACCGTTTCATCCCAGGCTGGCCCAACATCCTACCCGCAAACCCTTTAGGATTGTTGAATGCTAGTGGCTCTTCATCGGCTGGCTTGACAACCGCAATGGTATTGCCTTTTCGGGATTGTAAATAGTATGCACCACCTAAGCCACTTGACACTGGCGTAGGTTTGACACCGGATGCTAATGCAATGGCGACCTCGGCTACAAGAGCATGAACCATTGGAACCTTACGACCGCTAATGATTTCAATTCTTGGGTTAGGTGGTTCAAACTCATCTTTTGCTTTGGTGGCCAAAGAAAGGCATGGAGTAGAAAAGCTTTTGTGAAAATTACTGGTGATATTGGAGACATGCGTGATGTTATGTGAGAAATCGTGCATGGTGGGATCGAAATGAGAGTAAGATTGGAGTCTGCATTTTGGGAGTCGGGCAAGTGGCTTAAATCCATGAGGATGATCAACGACTACAGCCATCCTGGTATATATCATGGAGGTAAGAATGGCTGTAACACATACTAAAAGAGCAGGTTCTAAGAAAATCTTTCAGAGGGTTCGTCTTTCCATAGGAGATTAGCCATCACATGCCTATCAAAATATAATAATAATAAAAAATCATAAATTGTGAGACATTATTGTTCATCTTAAGCAATACTGATTTCATGATTAAACAATATGGTAACTAGTGTACTCATCCTTACAGATTAACCAATAATGCATGCGTACATGTTAATCCAAATAACATGTTTATTCTCCCCTTCCTTTACCAAAAAAATCATGTCTACATGAGAATCAAACGAATAACGTATATGATACATATATTTTTATTAAAAATATTGTTTAAAGTTGCAACGATTTTCCTCAATAAATTACGAGGTTCATGATATCTACTCAATTTAAAGGGCAAATCTCAATTTACAGGATGGCATAGATATCAGTGCCGTCGTTAACATTATCAAACGGGTGTAATTTTTAAAACTTAAAAATATCATGGAAACTGTATGGAAGATATAAAAATTCGTAAGGAATTTATGTTCTTACTTCGTATTGGCATTCACGATCTGCTAATTCTTATAAATTGAAATGAAACTGATGATATAGACTTTGGCGCACATCGATAGCATTATGAAACCGATAAATATCAGGAGTGGAAGATCGAAACACAAATTGGTAAGGATTGTTGTGTGTTCTTACTTGGCATTGGCATATACTAAGAGATTGCATATGTCAATTGCAAGATCCAGGTCGCTAATCTCCGACCACCTATCATATCAATCAAAACCGTTTTGTAGAACAACAGGCTTCAGATTTTTGAAAACAAAATGGAAAAGGAGATTGATGATACCATCGTTAATTCCCTCGCTCCTCCGATAAAAGATTGCCACAATTAACTGCAAGAGGAAATGAGAAAACAATTTGCATGTTAACGTGATGTCGAAATTACAGAAGAGATTCGATATCGAAAATCAAATAGCAAAAAGTGAGTTTGTGAAATTGAGAGAGAAAAGAGAGAGAGAGGGGGAGAGACAGAGAGAGAGAGAGACCCTGAACACTGGTGAGGCATTCAGGGAGCGGATCGGCAATTTGGAGAGCGCGAGAGAGAAAGATGAGTTCCGTCACCGAAATAATAAAGCCTTTTTGTAATGTAGAAGACGAAGATTAAAGAAGAAACAACGAATCCCCCACCCCCTCCCTCCTCTCTCTCTCTCTCCTTCCTCTATTTCCCTTTATTAAACAAAATGACATATGTTCGCCTATAAATTAGGGATGGTGGGGTGCTACAAATCTAATATAAAATCGTATATTTTATCGAATAGTAATCAAGTTTGAAAACTGTCTTTTCAAGATTATTTTTTCATTTATTTCACATTGTAAAATAACCCATAAATAACATTAGTAAAACAGTCTTCAAACTTTGTTACTATTATGTAAAATAAACCTAATTTTTACTATAAACTTCTTTGCATTATGTTAGCATCCGAACTTAATCCAATTTTGATATTTCACTTTATGAATTGTTTTACAATAAAATCGAATTATTAAGATATATGGATATAGATGTGTTTTTAGGATAAATGCTTTTTGCTAATGCCTCGTCTTTAAACCTCTACTTTCTTCGTCACTGAGTAGTCATTTAGTGGACTTAGCTAGTGATCCGATCTATTTTGCTTTTGAAGATAGAGCTTATCTCTAATCATCTTACTTGACGATCTTGACCCTGTTAATTTAAGGTCATGTCTACTACTAGAGTTTGGCTCGATTTGGTAAGACTTTCGGGGCATGTACCAAAAAAGTGTTTTCCTCTAGATGTCCTTTCAACTGTTGTGCCTTACAAATTTTGGAGAGAACAAGCTACCTTTGGGTTCAAGTGGCATTTCACTAAAACCACAACTTATCAACTGATTCTGAGCATTAGTTGGTTTGAACCTCCACTTAGTTTCACCTAAGCTTCATCCTGGTCATGGGTAGATCACCTAGGTTCGGGGCCATAAGCAATGGCAATTACCCTATTAAGACTGTTTCAATACAACTCTAATGGGTTCCCTTAACCAAGTTAACTACTTACCTATGACTCACTAACTCATTCTTCAACATGACTCCTACTGCGAGGGAGCTTACAGTAGCATCTTCTATTTTATATAGCTTTGTATCTGCTAAGTTCACGAGTTAGAAATAAACGGGACTCGACCATTGACCTTGCTAATCAATCTTTACAAGTTTGTCTATCATCATGACAAGTAAGTAGTAATTACTATATCGACCTATAACCTTACTAGTTTATCTTTACGGTGCTTACTCTTTCAATTAGATCTTTTACCCACAGAATAAAACATCTAAGCATATCTATTTCTACATATTTCTAGTTCTATGAAGTTTATTACTTTTTTTGTAACTAATAAAAACCGTTATTTTAGATTATGCATATGTATAAAGCTCTTTCCTAGTATTTACTAGCGAATTTGATCTCTTCTTTCTATAGTAGATATAATGACATCATGTAACACCGTGCTTCTGAGAACCAAATTTTTCTTTTTAAAATACTAATTTAAGTTTAATTCAAATACGGAGCGGAATAAAAACACGTGGCTATTTATATACATTCAAAATTTAGCCACGTACATCGTTGGGTGTTACTGTTACTGAACCGATCGACCATTATCTGAGTACTATTACATACATAATATCAGAGTTTAACAAAAACAGTGTTCCTCCTAAAACATGTAACTACCCGCAGGCACCCGAGCTCACAGCCTAAGGATCACCTGCACATGCGAGAGGTAGTATCTGTTAGCTATAAAAGCTAGTGAGTACAGAATTACACAATAATCAATATAAACATATCACATATCATCAAGCATGCTCAAACAGTGCTATCCTAGCATCTCGCGATGAGCTGGCGTAGTCAGAAGGCGACATATCTCGCAGGGTAGCGAACCCGGCTCAATGC
>JAUEJL010054293.1:0-18076 GCA_032274825.1 Drosophyllum lusitanicum
GAGAAAGAGTATTGTTTTTATTTTGTGTTCCCGAGTCGGAGAGAAAGGAAAAAAAATGAGTTGTATTACAATAATACACTTATTTTCTAAAATTATTAGTTGTTAGTAGAGGTAATTTAGTTACTAATGAAAAATCATAAAACTTTTGCTTTCCTTTTCTTTTCATCCAAATCTTCCCACTTTTGGGAGGAAAGTTTAGAAGAGAATGTTTATGAAATTTTCCTTCCAAACCCATTCTCTTCTCTCCTTAAAAACACTCTGGAACACAAATTTTTTTTAATTCGTTTTTCCTTCCTTTCAAATCATTTCTTTTCTTTTCAAAATAAAATTCTGGAACACAACGTTAATACATGTTCTATCTATTAAAAATAAGAAACTTGACACGAATCAAGATACAGATTAGCACTAGCAAGTCTTTGCCACTTAATTACATATGAGGCGTTTGGCGTGCAAAGAGGATATCGTAATAATTGAATCATAAATTAATTAAATGAGTCCTGAAACACTTTTTTTCGTAACCACACTACAAGGAAAAGATCTTTCAGCGATGAAAGAAGTTGTCGCTAAAGTTCAGAACTCTTCGTAACGTTTTGGCGAGGACAGATTGTCGCTAAAAGTCGTCGTGAAAAGCCCATATGCAATACTTTTCAGCGAGTACATTTCGTCGCCGAAGCTTTTCCACCTTGCAGCGACGATAAAAGTCGTAACGAAAAGCTTTTCTTAAGAAAATCAAAAATAAAATAGTAAAAGTTTTTGCCAGACAAATGTCAGTGTAATACTTTTAGGGACGACAGAAGCCGTCGCGAATAACTTTGTAATAAATTAATACTGTTTTTAAATCAGTTTCAGCGACGAGTTTGATTCAACTAAAGTATTTTTTTAATTCTTTTTGCAGTTTTATATTTTATGTTATATTTACTTGTTGATTGTAGCAAATTTAAAGCTAGCAAATTTAAAGCTTAAAATTGTTTGAATACCAGAATTTCAAGATTAGGTTAAACTACTTGCACCAACATAGTTTAACATAAAACAATAATATATTTTTAACAAACTATCTTAAAGTATCAAATAATATTCCAAAATATATAACTAATATCCATCATCATCTGAGTCTTCCTCATCCATATCATTATCGTCTTTGGTTACGTTCGTAGGAGAAGCAACTGGTTGAAAGTCAAAAATATCAAAATTCGCTCGTTTTAGTGTATCAAATAACATTTCAAAATTTGCATTATTTGTAGCGTCACGATTTCGCATCATTTCATCCGCTTCTCTTTGTGTGTATACCCTTTCTTTCGATGGTTGGTAGCTTGGAATAGATGAAACAGCGGGTAACTTTCTGCCCCGTCCACGATTAATGCCTAAAACGTTGTTTTCGTGGGAAAAAATAAAATAAAATTTTAATTTCACTTGATGTCGTCGCTGAAACCTTTTCTCACGTTTCGAGGTCTACAAGGCCAGGTCAAAAGGTGTACGTTTTGTCATTATTCATTTTTCTTGTAGTGCCATGTAACAAACTCTTGATAGTTTAATCGACTTATTACCATGATCGTATGACATTGATAAGGTTATAGCTACCCATTTTTCATTGTATTTTGGGAAGTGATCCGTAAACAATCCAAAACACGATGTTCTCCATGGTTATAAAAATGCCAAATAGGCAAATACCAACATTATCTCTTCTACTATGTAAGTAGTTTTTCAACACAATTTTGTCGTTCAAAAGAAAGATATTAATAATATATACAATTGTAAAGCTCCTGTAGTCATGTCCTATGCCCATTTTACCCATAGACCATAGTTAGGTTTTACTAATTTACACCGGTTAAGTTTAAAATTAGTTTGCTTAGCTTGAATGGTTAACACGTTAGCTTAAAATGTTAAATTTTTTACTATGTTCATTTTTAATGAGATACACATTTTTATATCGGATTCATATTTTCTAATATAGATAAAAGATTAACTTTAATAAAATCTATTAGATAATTTTGGCTATTAAATTTATATCAAAATTTGAATTATTAAATCTTAACTATCCATCGTCATAAAAATTAAAATCCAATTTTAACTTTTTTTTGTCAAAATTGAATTCAATTTTGACTTTACTTTTAAATCAAAATTATTAAAGATAATATATACCCTTTTTAAATCATAAGATATCGTATTTACACATCTTAATTTACAAATATCATATTTATCCTTTATAATATTTTAAACATTTCAGCAAATTCTTTGTTTTATCATTCTAAAATATTTTATAATTATTTTAAAATCTATTTTAATAATAACCAATAAACATTAAACCTTATTGCTCTTAGTTGTAACAATAATGATATGAAATATAATCACTTTTTTTCGTATCATGATACCACATTTCTGCTATCACATCTGCCCTCTTCTTGTTGTCGACGTTTTCACCGCTGATCTGAGTGTCGTCGGCGTTTGTCGTCATTTTTTTAATTCTCATTTTATTCATACTTTATCATTATTTAATATCTTCTTAATTAATATTTAAACGAATTATGATTTATTGTTTTTGACAAGGTAAAAGTAAGTCTTTAAAATATTTTAATCTTATTTAATATTTTATTTTTGACTTTCTTAAATTGTTTTCTATTTTTAAAATCATTACATGATTTTGGTTTCATGTTACTAATATATAATGATAATTGTTATATTTTTTTTGGTTTAAACTATTCATTATTATTTTAAAGCATCTTAATATGTTTATTAAACTATAAACATATATATAACTAATTCTGAAAAACTTTAACTACTATAATTTATAATAATCAATGTAACGATTCAGATAAGTTTTTATAATGTCTTTTTTGTATTCGAGTAAATTGTAATAAACCCGTAGAAAAATGCAGATTATGTACCCTCGTTTCATGATCATGCATGATCGGAACAAAGAGCTAGTAGGGTACTTAAAGACTAATATATTTAGCAAGGGCCAAAGTAGATGATCATTGGATATAACTAAAAAAGAGCACCCTACATATGTGCATAAAAATTCATAAAACAGTACCTTAAATAGAGGCAATTGAGGCAAATCTAGCTCTCCGACGGGCTAGGACACGAGTAGAGGCTATCAATGCTATTTCATAACCAGTTGGTGCATCCGAATAATCATCGATTTATACACCATATATTTGGTTGTTTTGTTTAACTTGATTCTGTCGATTAAATACAATCAAACGCATAAAAATTCATAAAATAGTACCTTAAACAGAGACAGAGCCAGAAAATTATTCTGATGGAGGCAAACTTAGAACACTAGTAAAAAAATTTAATGCAATAATTTTGTATTAAAAAAACTCCAAATTGTAGACCAAAATGTTTACTATCCATCACTAACCGGAGTAACAATTACCTTTAATTAATGTTTGCACAAATACTTACCTAGGATCTCTTTGAAATTGGCCACCACGTCGATCTTTTTTTCATATTATTAGTTCATTGTCAATATCTTCAAGTATAATTTTCTCCATATATGTAACCAAACAATTATTCATCGGTTATCTTCAATCATATTTCATAATCGAGTCTTTACAATCATCATTACTGAAAATGATCTTTCAACCGAAGTTGATTACACAGGTAGAAGCTTTAGATAGTCACTTACAACCAAAATAGTTGAGACGGTAGAAATCTTAGACTATCACCTACAATCGATGAACTTACAATCGACGAAGGATTAAAGATGGGAATGTAAATTAAGAAGCCAAAAGACATTTTGAATTTGTAATAACTATATATAAGTTCGATCAGTCGACGACGGGGCCTACACAACGCACAGCCTGACAGAAATGACGATTTGGGGCTTGTTTTTTTTCTTTTCTTTTTCTGGGTTGGGTATACTTACGTACGTATGTATATAAATTAACACTTTATTGGGAGAGGGTACGTGATTATGTTGCCTCTTTTAATAAAGCAAAAATAAACAAATAAAAAAGAATTATTGTTCAGATTCCTTTCTTTTTAGAATGCGAAAATCACTCCACGCGTTTTTCTTCTTCTTTAACCCACCTTTTCATCTCTCTTCTGTACGTACTGCTTTACTTTTCCCCACACACACACAGTGTACGTGGAAAGATATGATATATGCTCTCAAACATATATATATATATATATATATGTTGGAAGTTAATTAATGAATCAGATAAAAGTACGTTCTTTTCGTTTCTAGCTACTTGCTAGATTTCTAATAATAAATACATTATGCTGTTCAAAAAAAAAAAAAAGATAAAAGTACGTTCTAGCTAGCTTTTTGACTTCATTATTATGCATTAATATTCCTTCAATTCCTGCAACAAGTTCGAGCTAGGCCATCATTAATTACCTCACTCAAACACGTACGTACGTAAGTACAAAGCACTCAGATCGATATGATGTAACTTAAGGTTGTAAGTTTACTAGCTTGCGCAATGGTTTTGGGTGGCGGCAATTTTAATATAATATATATATATATACACACATATATATCTATATTGATCCTATATTCCTATATATATATGTATATATACACACAGTCTTACTACCTACGTACAAATTCGTATTGATTGCAAATTAATTTGCAAATTCGTATTGGGTGAGTACTTGTCAACACTGGACCCATTAATTACTTAATGCCCGCGATACTACTAACTATCATCGAGCTACTTTATATTCTATATTTCTAATTTCTAATAAATAAATATATGAACAAATTTGTTTGTACGTAAAGAAGAGGAAAAGAAAAGGAAAAAGTCCATCATATCTCAGGTTGTGATGGGCATGACGGGATGAGCCTACGACGCATCATCACTAATTAAGCCAGCGGAGTAGATCACTAATTAAGCCTGATTAAATAGTGATGACCAGAAGCTCAAGATCCACAACTCGATCCGTCTACCCGTCTACGTACTGTTATAGGTCATGATCTAACTTAAGAACATATATGCATTATGGGGAATAGAGATTGATACAAGAGGTGTGTGTAATGCGGCGCCAGCGAATATTTCATACTTGATAACATATGAGTATGGTATTCACGCGCGCCCTATTGTGACATCGAGTAATATACATTCGCAACATGTGCTTTTTCTTTTTCCAAGCTTTTTCCATTTCATTTATTTCTTTTTTATCTATCAACTCTTTTATTAATTTTTAAAATAACTTTTGAAAAACAATAAAAAAAACCTCTATTTATAAAATAAGATAATGAAAGCATATCATGACTTTAATAATTGTATTGATATGAATGATGAATTGTGTTGATATGAATTAGGAATTGTGTTGGTATGAGAGAGTGTATTATTAGAGTTTGTGTGTTTTAAAAAAAAGTAAGGATATTTAAGAGTATATTAATAATTTTTTATTACTTAAATTTTAAGAGTTTATACATAGAGTAAAAGAGAGAATGGTAAATATATTATAAATTAAGCTTTTTATTTTAATTATATGAGTCACCTATAAAAATCCGGACATGTTTACAAATTCAGGTTACATGTATTAGGTTTATGAGTTCTAATTATACCTATTTTCTAGGGTTTAGTTCCTAAATATATATCCAACTTGTCACATTTTGCTATTGTATGTACTGAACTTTCAAAGTTACCTTTTAATGTATCAAATTTGCAAAACCTACCAATTAATGTATCCAACCTGCTATAGCAGGTTACATGCTGACGTGGCGCCAGTTTGGTTGATGTGGCGGTGACATGGCTGTTGCTTGGCGTTTTTTTATTTAAAAATAATTCAAAACAAGGAAATAATAATAAAAATAATAATAATATTATTACTATGTTCAAGTAAGATCCAGACTATTTACTTGTTCATCTTTGAAAAAACGTGTTTGAAGAAACATTCATGTTCAGATGTATAAGGGTTTTCTAATCAAAATAAGATTCAAAGGTTCATAGTTGCGATTTTGTTTAGATCTCACGGCGAAATCTTAGGGTTTGATTCGAGTTTGTTTGTTCAGTCTTCTTGGAAGAATCTCCGACCAAATCGATTGCGCTTCATGGTTTTGATCGGTTCATTCTCAATATTACAGGTCTGTTTTTTCGATTTCTCTTCTTAAGTTTCTTGATTTTGGGTTTGATTCCATGGTTTGTAGATTTAGGGTTCTTAGTTCAGATCTGATTTCTTGCTATTCTTCTTCGGTTAAGGGTTTCCGACCTTTTGAGTTTATGCTTACAATTCAGATATGATTTCTTGGCTCAATTTCAGTTTCTTGGTTCAATTTCAGATTGTGTTGCAATTTAGGGTTGCGATTTCAGATTGGGTTGCGATTTAGGGGTCAATTTCAGTTCTTGGGTCGATTTAGGGTTTTTACAGATCGCGATTTAGGGTTTTTCGTTCAGATATCCAATGATTTCATCTTCCTCGTCGATTCTAGGGTTTGTTCTAGCCTGTTATTCAGATATCCAGATTTGTGTTTGCGATTTAGGTTTATAATTGTTCATTTTTTATTCCATCGATCTGTCTATAATTAGGATTTCATATTATCGATTTTGATTTTGGGTGTTTATGATTCTCTTTTTGTAGTTTATGTTTCAAAAAGTTTGATGATTGAATGTATGGAGTTTGTGTTTGAATGTTTGAAGCTTGAAGATGAGGATGAAGAGTGTTCATGAAATAAAAATAAATATACAAGATAAATGAGGTGGCAACAAAATCTGAGTTGTGAGATTTAAAATAAATAAAAATTGAAAAATATTACTGGTTACCTGAACAGTAGGTAACCGGGTATACTAACTAGTAAATTTTGAAGGTTGGATACATTAAAAGGTAACTTTGAAAGTTCAGTACATACAATAGCAAAAGGTGACAAGTTGGATACATATTTAGGAACTAAACACTTTAAGAAAAACTTCAGGTGGCTTCCAAACCATTTGACCCATTCCTCTTTAGCTAATTTTTTTTGCTTTCAACAGCTTAATTCCCGGAAATGTAGTGGTTTTTTGTGTATAATCGATTGAAATTAAGTCCAGACACTTGATTTGATAAGGAAGTGACTTTAGAATGAAATTATAGACAATTGATTCTATTTTGAATTGGTCAGGTACCTAATTACTATGACAAGAAACAATTCTTTGGCATTAGGGGAATATTGACCTTAGAGTGCATTTCCCTGTAATTTGGTGTTCTTTTTTACTATCACATTATGCACACAATATGTTTAATATAATGCCTAAATGAAGTTCAAGGTAAGGTCAATTAACTCAATTATGGTTTGAATTTTTTTTTTAGATTAATTTCGTCATCAATTTAGCATGTTTCAAGCTGTGGGTTTGTTTACGATCACTGTTTGTATTTAAATTTTTGTTTCTCTCTTCTGTTCAACTTGATCATGTCATTTTAGTCATAAAATCCAGTTGAAAAAGATAAACGATTTGGGATTTGATTTTTTTTTTATTTTTTTTGTATTCCAATATGTTATTTGAGGGGGTTTACCTTAGAATTTCATATTATAGTAAATCAATAGTTTCTCAAGTATGGTTTGAATTTTTTTTAGAATCATTATGTGATTGATTTAGTATGTTTTAACCCGTGAGTTTGTTTACGATCATTGTATGTTTCCTATCCATATTTCTAAGATCGCATGATTTTGGATTATATTCTCCCTATAAATACAATTGACTGAAAAACCCAATTCCTCTGCATCATTGTTTTTCTACTCAGGTATCCGGTTTCATGGCCTCACAAGTTTCAATAACACCTTCTAAGCTTCAAGGTCTGTTTTATCATTTATGTCTACAACAATATTTTGTACGAGTTGATTTGAGTGCATCGAATTTTGAATTAAAAACTTTATTCTATTTTTTGAATTTTGAAATGGAATAAATTCTCTTTAACCAAAAGAGTATTTTAATGCTTAATCGACAAATCTCCATTGTGTTTCTTTTATATTGTTGTCTTCTTCAACAAAATTAATTTTAAAGAAATCCGCATTTTTCTTTTGAAGATTTGAATTAGTGTCATATATGGGATCACTGCAAGTATATAAAGGATGTATTGTGATCCTTCATATTATTTTTGGATGATCAAAACTTATTCCAATTTCCATATGGAAATGTTGAAATAGACACAAGTTTGTAGATTGATTATTTTTTGATGAAGAATGGGATTTCCCCCATCTAAAATATTATCTTCTTCAATGTAATTGCATGAACATATAGTTTATAGTAAGGAATCATCAAAAGACAATCAGGCTTCCTTTAATTGATGTTATATTTTTATTTTTTGTTTTATTCATGATAAAAAATTCATAAAATGAGTCATAATGTTATATTTATAAAACTACAGTTTTGTTGAGTGAAGATGGAGAGTTGCAAGATTCTTTGTAGTTTGGTGAGATATGAAAATCTTAATTGTTTCTCTTTGTTAGTCATTTTTATCCCATTATCATATTTTCTTTTGATGAACCTTTTGTCCATTTCATAGCAGGATTACTTTCTGTATGATGTGTGGGTGGAAATGGGTAAATCTTGAATTGAAAAGAAATTCAGCTATTTCACATTGAATGCGGATGGTTGGTTACTCAAGTTTATGGATGCTCAAAATTTATGAAGCGAGCATATTATTTTCTTTGCATTCTTTTATAGATTTCTGGTTGTTAAGGTGTGCTTAAACTCATTAGAAATCAAGTCTTCATTCTTTGTTGACAGTTGGGACTTTATCATTTGACATATATTTACATAAACATTATTCTCAAGTCGTCTAAGTTATGGATACACAAATTTTATATCAAGGAATGAACTTATTAACAAGATGAAGTTTAACTATCTCAAGTTCAAGGCTCTGGACCATGAAACATCAAAGCAATTCAAGTTGAACATTAGGTTGAAACTATGTATGTTGAAAGTACCTTAAGGTAATTACCCTTTTATATTGATCTATGCGTAGCATACCAATTGTTTGACAAAATGCCAAGGAACATAAATTAATTTGTGTAGCCTGAAGTAAGAACTTCCTCTTTTTACCTGCTGTTCCATGAGCTCAATGATTGTGAAACACCTTCTAGAACCGTCGAAAGATTTGTATACGAACTAACTTAATTGCTTCTTTCTTTGAGCTAGCTGGGATGCTAAGTTAATTAACATGGTTTCCCTTGGAGCAATTAGAGATTACTTATTTAATTAATCCTTTAAGTTGATTGATATATGGTTTTGTAGGTTGCAAACCAAAGACCATTTTGGAAATCATTTTTATACCCAATTAAGAATCCTGGTAGTCTTGGTCATCTAGGTTGTTATCATATTGAAGCTTTTAAGGTGATAAATAGAAAATGGAACAATGATTTTGATTTGTAAATTAGCATGTATGTGTAAAATCTTTAGAGATCGATTTCTACAAACTGTTCAAAGCATATTTCAATTAAATCCTGTGTAAATAACTCAACTTATATGACATTTTAAACATATATAACTATTATATATATTTTTAGTTGAATTATGCATTTTGAGTTTGGTGTATGGTGGTTATTACATAATTTGGTGGTAAGTCTTATTAATTTCTCCATAGAAGACGAAGCTATAATAACAAAGTTGTTATATAATTTTTGTATTTATTTTCTGATTTGTTAAATCACGTACTATCTATATTACGTATTGTTATTGTTATTTGATTTACTTTCTATATTACCAGCTACACATCATACTTGATCATATTGCTTTCATTCTCCTTGTGACCTTTGCCAAAATCAAGTCTCCACCACCATGAACATCATCATCATCATCATATGGTTAAGGTTAATTCCTTTAGATAATCAATTTACAATTCGGGGTCCAAGTGTCCAACTTTCAGGTTTTCTTTTTAGTCTGATTGATTCTCTTATCTTTAATTAATTGTTACATTTGCTAAAGATTGTTGACTAGTGTATACAGATCCGAAGTTTTTAGATCCGGAGTTTTTTTCTTTTTGAAAAATAGGTTGAATGAGATAAAGCATTTGTTTTTCAATTAGAATTGTATGTTTTTCCTTTCCATGAATCTAATTATCCGAAATCTAACTATTTGAGTTTGATGTTAGGTTTACTTTTATTCATACAATTATGTGATTGCATCTACTTTGATTTATGTTTATAGGATCTTCGGAGAAGTTCAGAGACGTTCGTTCTCCTCCGGATGTTCCAAGCATGATGATCATTACATCCTGGCATGATCGCTACTATTTAGGTCGTTTTTGTTTGATAATTGGTCAATCAACTAAAATGTAAAAAGTAGCTTAAAATGAATAGGGTAAATAGGCTCATGGGTATAGTAGTTGTCAAACATATATTCTAATACTTGTAGCATCCTAAATTGTTTCATTTAAAAGAAATTATACTACTGTTTAATGAATGTAGATTTGTACTCATATGTAAGTATGTAACAATTTATTTTCTCTTTTTTGTAGCCGCAGAAAGAAAATTCAATAGAAGTATATACATTATTTTTATATGCACGTATGGTTTTTCGTTTTTTTATTTGTGACAAATATGACAATTTCACAAACAAAACAAGGAAGGAATACGTTTATACAGGAGTATTTCAAAAAATATACTCAAATTTGTTAGCTACGCATTTATATTATTTTTATATGTATATTTCATACATTTTCCTATATTAAAAAATGTTATGTACCTCAACTTTACTTCTGAAATAACCATACGTGTCTAATTTATTATGTCAATTTATAGCTCCAAAAAATTACAAAATTATATTTTTATGTTTTTGAAACATGTTTTGTGTTTAATTATGTTTTTTTAGATTTACTGCTGTAATACCCGGGGTGTACGGGTCTATAAGCTAGTATCACCATAAAAGGTCATATATTTTACAAAGTCGTGTGTGTGTGTGTGTTTTTAGTAATCATTTTACAAATCAATTATGTGCTAATTGAATACTCAATGCATCTAGAAAGTAGTATAGTGACCTAAAAGTCGTTCAAAATTGATGTAGATTCTATTTTCGTCAGCGGCCACCTCCAAGAAATTAAAGACGTTGGCGGAACCAAGAGAATAAAGCATCAGCGGAAGAGAAAAAACGAGTACATGATTAGAGCTCACCGACCAAAAAGTGATAATAAAAAAAAAGAGGAAAACGAGTCTCTATAGTTGAAGGCTAAACACCATGTTAGATTGAAATCCTGTTAGGGTTGATTGCATTAACCACGGGTATAAAAAATACAAAGATTGTACAAGTTTAATGTACAGTATATCAATAGTAAGCCAAAGAATATATAACCTCTATATGTTTACTATTTAACAAAGCTATGTAATAAGAAATGCTTTTTGAAACTTTGTTATCATTTTTTTTTCTTGATTCCGAAAGTAGACATATGCTAGTTAATTTTATATGGTTCTTTAATTATTTTCAAATTGAAGTTTTGGTCGGCTTTTGAAAAAGTTGCAAATTTTGTACTATTTTGTTACATAAAAGAAGAAAATTATAAAAACATGTAAGTATTAATGTAACAGTTAAGTTCTAATGTACGACATGGTGAGATGGTAGAAGCGATTAACTAAAATGCAAATCATTGAAGTTTTAATTATGAACTATTAAAGATTAGTTTAGCACGGATGAAGTATCTTCTAATAAGGTTTTTAATGATACAACATTTTAAACTTAAAATATTTATCTACTTTTTTCGATACAACATTTTAAACTTAAAATATTTATCTACTTTTTTTCTATTATGTTTTTGTTTCATCCGATTTTACATATTAAGGTTTAACGAAAAATAAAAGGGCAAATTGCATAAAATACAATGAACTTTGTCTTAGTTACCATTGCATACAACCAACTTTAAAATTTTAAAAATAATACAATTAATTTTCATAATCCTCTCATTGTATGCAAACAATTTTTTTATGTGTCTGTTGTTTAGTTACCATTGTATACAATGAACTTTGCCATAATTTTCATAGTATACAACAAGTTACATACAATATAAAAATTATGAAAGTTAGTTGTATTATTTTTAAAAATATAAAATTAATTATCTATACAGATAATTAAGAAAAAGTTTATTATATTTTAATGTAATTTACCTAAAATAAAATGTCTTTAATAGACGTCCACATTTTAGCAATTCAATGTTTTAGGAGTTTACATAAACCATTAGAGATATGTGTTATTAAAATAGACATATGATTTGTTTCTAGAAGACCAATACATTTATATTTATAAATTCACACTCTTACCTAATGCGTAATATTTAAAATTTTTCTATCCATTTTTTAATTTTTTTGTGTCTATTCTCTCAATAATCCACAACATCAATTATTTTATCTTAAAAATAATTAATTTCACGCTTTTCTAGTTATTTTTTTTGTCATATTATGTTGTATGTCGTCATCTCGTATATATATTTTCTTTAGCAAAATTAACGGCTGATGTGTGAAGTCTATCCAAATCATCAAAATACAAACTTTCATCGTACGTAAACAACTTTTTTATGTGTCTGTTATTTAGTTACCATTATATACAATAAACTTTACAATAACTTTCATAGTATACAACAAGTTGCATATAATGTGAGAATTATGAAAATTTGTTGTATTATTTTTTAAAAAATAAAATTGATTGTATATAATGGTAAATAAGACAAAATTCATTATGTTTTAATGCAATTTGCCCGCCAAATTTCGCCAATTTAATTAAAGGTATTTGGAGATCGCCCATTGTATTAATCCAGGAAAAAACAATTGCTTTGAATCATAACCACCAAACTAACTCATTTCTGTATTCCCAAATGGACTATCAGACAGAGAGAGTCAAGATAAGTATAAAAAACACCTCTAATATGGTCCCTTTTTGTCAATACCCCAGGAGAGAAGTGAATCCATTGAATTATGAGAGACAAGATATTGGCTCCCTACAAATTTTAGCAATTAAACTATAACATTCCGAATTAGGCCTAGTTGTTCTATATATTTTGGCAAATAAATAAAAGTACAAGTTTAAAAGTATATTATGTGTTATTATATTATCATTTAAATGTAACGTAGAGAAATAATAATGAAAAAGAATAAAAGTTATAAAGTATAATATTGTTTTAAATCATGATTTTCAATATATACTCGTTAGGAATTATAATTACCTATAAAGAAGTTGTAAGTTGGATAGGAAAGCGAATACCTGTGTTTCTAATACAACCAACCCAAAGTCAGTTCATGGGGAAGATAAGTCAGAGACTTATCTTAGTCTCTAGTCTCTACCCACACACACTTCACCTTAAGAACATTTGACAAGAAGAATTCAAGAACGAGAAATGAAATTTTTTAAGGAATCAATTAAGCATAAACAAGGATTCTAATTTGCCATCTACCAAACCTTAATCAAGAAATAGATTCAAGTAAGTTTTCCTCTATGTTTATTTGTGTTCTTGAGTTCAAAGTAAGGTTGGAGCTCATTTAGTGTATATAACACAAATTGGAGTCAAGATACGAGTTTGCAATCTATAAACTAAAATTGATCAATAGATGATCAAGATGTGGTGTGTTGAATCCTAAATGGGTCCAAATGAATTTTTAGAGATTAATCTTTGATTTTGAAAGTGTAAGCTTGAATTGTTGGTGTTAAAAGATGTTGTAATGATCCCTAAGACCTGTTTAGAAGCTGATAATGTGGATTCTTAGTTGCTTTGGCTTCAAGAATAGAAGCTGCGAAAATACAAGTATGTAAATGGCTTGACGCAATGCGTCCGTATTTGGGCAGTAAACACAAATTTTGATTTAAGGTGTTATATAAATTTATGTGATGTTATTATGGGTTGGCAAGGATCCAAAGGACACTAATATGAACTACGGTGAGTATCGTCTTAACCGTTAATTGTTACATGGTAATTATGATCAGGATATTTGATGTTAGTCATTTATGAAACATAATGTTTAATGTATACGGATATGATTAGAATGGTGATTCTGATTTTGCTTTTATGAAAGTCAACTTGACCCGATCATATGGTAAATGGCATGATTATGAGGCAGTGTTGAACAATGGTTACCAAATAACTAATGACAAGAAAGATAAATAATAAATTGAAAGTATATAAGGATCTTGATAACAAATAAATACTATTATCAAATAAGAGATTGTAACTAACTGGATGAGTAAGGTATGCGGTTATCCAAGTTAAGGTCGGGTAGGAACGATAAGTGGTTGGGGTCATCGAGTTAGCCCGAGGTTTATGCTCAAAGTTACATGATGATATATGATTTATGTATTGATTTGTGCCATGACAAAGTTATGCTCATGTGTTCTACTTATGATGTATGAGTAGAAGTTAATGATATGATTGTGAAATGTATGCATGCTAAGGAATCTATTATAGATCCGATATGTGTTATGTGTATATATCCAGACATTTACGGACTGCTTTTTAGTTGTATGGTTGAGGTCAGATGGTACACTTGAAAACCAGGGGACCTTTAAGTCCGTACCAGATTCATGTAGATCCTTCGGATGGGGATAACAGTGACCTATATTGGGTCATAGGTTTTGTAGGACCACCGTTTATTAACTTAAGCAGCAATCAGCTACCCGCTAAACTTGAGGGAGTCGTTGTATCTATAACGATGTTTGTGGACCGTTACCCGCTCATCCACCAGCATGAATGGGTGTGTTTGATACCCCGATTAGGGTCGTTGAGTTGGATCGGCTACCCCGCGAGATTCGACGCCGCCTATTGATCATGTCGGCACACCACAATGTGTTAAGATAACACTGTTTATGGTATCGTATGCTACTATATTTGTTATATTTGTGCTCACTGCTTTTATAGCTAACACCCTTCTAGTTTAAATGTATTTGAAGATGTCTATGCACTTTATTGCCGAGGGTTACTTTTGTAACACTGATTTGTAAATTTGATACCCATTCGGGGTTAAATTAAAGATACCAAATTTGTCCAAATTATAGAAGTATTTGATCTTTGACTCCATTTGTTGAGCCCCTACCTCTTCTGAAAATAAGATTTGATGATCAATGTTTGCTTCACTAAAGTACTTGGACACTCATGCAATCAAGCCCATACTCTGATAATTTAGAGTGGAGTGGATCATTTGCACTGACGTGTGAAATCCATGAAGTGAACCAATAACCAAGCACCATAAGGAATATGTTTTTTTACTTTCTCTAGTCACGTTCCATTTTGGAAGGAGAGCAAGATTGAAGGCTTTGAGGCTGCTAACTCCAAGCCCACCAAGATCCTTGAAAGATAATACGTCTTTACATGCTTCCAACCTAATTTCCTATTGTTCGTCCTTGTCCTTGGAAGAAATTAGCCTCGATCCAAGAAAGAAATTAGGGGAAGCTTCATAAAATAGTTACTAAGTTTGAAAACTGTTCCATCAAGGTCACTCACTCTTTTATTTCACATTGTGAAATAACCCACGAGTGACCTTAGTAGAACCGTTTTCAAACTTGGTTACTATTTTTTGAAATAAATCCAAGAAATTATGATTGGGGTGCTCTATGAATAGAAATAAAGTAAGCCCCTAAAGAGCCTAAAACCTATTTACACAAGGTAATTCTACTTAGCACGGACAGAATTGATGCCTTCTTTTTAAATAACTTGGGTTGAAATTTAGGAATTATAGGTTGCTAATGAAGATTTTTTGTTCATAGACACCCTTACTACTAGTAATCCAAAAAACTAGAAAGAAAGCCGACTATGATTACAGCTTAGAAGGCCTCCCACTCAAGAGGCTTATCCCAAGTCAACACCAATAAAAAATGATACATCTTTCTACTGTTTTATTATTATCTTATTCACTACCTTCTTGATTTTAAAATATACAAGAATCTAACATCTTGCTAGTTTCATCTCTAATTAATAAATATATATCTTGACCATTCAAAAAGTAATTATTAGCCCAATGACGTGCAACACTAAGAAAACTTCCATCGACAGGAAAAGAAGAATAGTCAAAATCAAAGTATACAAGTAACTAACAGGTAGAAGAAGGCCCGCAATTATTAAAGCAAAAGTTGAACACAAAAGCCCATCCGATGATTCACGTTTTACTAGTGGTCAAAATATCTAATTCCACTCATGCTACTACATCCACACCACATCAAACCAATAGGCCCAAGTTTGACTTTCAAAGTCAAAACCAGGTAGACCACCTAGTTATCTAAATTATGTTAGGGATGTCTCGTGTTTTGGTGAATTTATTTATAAATCGAGATTCCAGAATGCTTATTTATAACATCTTATAAACATAAAAAGTTTTTTAAAATACGCTTACACAAGTTATTTAAAATTATGGTAAACCATAAACCCTAAAATTAAATATACATAAACACCACCATATCATGTTTTATACCTTCTTTAGAGCACTCTATCTTACAACTTAATGTCGACTAAATTACACGTTAAGTTACATATACACTCATAAGATGATAAGTGTACCAATAGTAATAACTATCATTATTATTATTACTAATAGGCACACTAACATTATTAACCTATTACTAACACCCCGTAGTAATAACTGTCATTACTCTACCCTACACAATATTTATCTTGCATACCGTACAAGCTTCGCTAAAACGAGCCACCAACAAAACCACCGAAGTAGGATCACAAGCTTGACTTGCTCGTTGTGGCGCTTTGATGAGCTCATTAACGAGCTATTGCGGCTACTCTAACACACACACACACACACACAAGACACCCCTGCAGGGAACCGGTTCAAATGGATACACTATTGGGAACCCCCCGACAAGTTACACCGGGTTGTGAGCTAGGTGCAAGAAGCTCATATGGCAAAACCCCGGCCCCACACCGGTTCTTTAAATCGGTGTCCCGGTTCCTTCTCTCAATTTCCTTCTCAATCCTCTGAATCTCTGTTGAAAACCCATAAAAAGCCTCCACCATCTCTACATCCCCGGACCAAGTGTCGGGTTGTTGTCTCTCACCAATATACTCCTCATCAGGTGAATGAGTAGACAACGTATCCACCACAGCCATGTATTTTGTTGATTGCAGTAAGCTTGGTAAAGATGAAAGAAAGTACTTTTGTGGGTCTTCAAGAAAGCTAGCGTATTCGGGGTCGTTTTCCGCGGGAATCAGACGCCGCATTAGTGGTGGTCGGTTGGGTACGTAGCCACCATACGGGTATTGACCGAAGTTAAGTGATGCGTGTTGGGCGGAAGCTAGCCAGATGATGGTGGTGAGGATGGTGGTGAGGTCGGAAGCACTAGCCAACGTGGGCCACCAGTTCTCGTGGCGGAGATCAGCATGCCCCACGTTGATTGACTCGGCGTACCAGGCTTGGAGCTCTCGGTCATTGCAGACAAGAGACGAGTCTGGGTAGTATCGGGTTACATAAGTTTGAACCCAGTTTTGTATGGCTTCCCAGATCAATAGCCCATCGTTTGCATATGGGTAGTCATCGATTAGAAGCTTAATCACATGTCGTTGACTTGGGTCTGGAACCGCCATACCCCTGTATGCATCATCAGGCCAAACATGGATCAGTTGACTTATCCGGCCAAATGTGTTCGAGTTTTAATGAGTAGTTTTATGGGTCGGGTCATGTTGACCCGCAAACACTTTCAGTAAATGGGTTGACATTGCCACTTATAGACAGTATGTAATGTAAAAAGAAAACTGATTAGAAATAAAGTTTGTTTTGGAATACCTCCTAATGAGATCAGCTGGGAGGCCTTCTAAATCAAAGCGCCAATGCTTATAAGCAGCAGCACTTATTTCCATAGCATAACGTCCCGGGGTAAAGCATTGCTCTATGACACCATCCGCATTGATCAAATTCTGACGGGCAATGGCATTGGTCTCAAGTGTGTATCTCATATGTGGGTCCAAAAGTTTATATATTGGGTGCATAGAACTCAATTGCCTATGTGCAGATAATATAAACGGTTCCATAGTTGCATGTGTCCGTAACCTAGTTACAAAAGGAGGATCTTGTAAATTCAAATAATTGATACAAAGAAATGCAGTTAAAGATCGGATGGCAGTTTCAATCATTTAGTGGGGTGTTTGGGATTGCTTATTGAAACAGGCTAGTTATTCATATGATGAAATAAGTGTTTGATGTTAACCCAAACCGACGAGACCCGTACCAAAAGCCATC
>JAUEJL010054304.1:0-20059 GCA_032274825.1 Drosophyllum lusitanicum
TGTGAACTGAGATTGTTGTATGCTTGTCTGTAGCTTCCATTCACTTAGCTTTGTGCTAATCCCCCACAGTTGGTTGCTTTTTGCAGGTTTTTGTGTGTAGCTGTTTAGCTTTGTTGTGGAAAGGGAAATTTGACCAATACTCTGATAATGTATTTTGAGAAGAGTCGAGCCACGTTTTATAATCTTTTGTAACACAAATGAATGTTGTGATTTGTAAAAGTACTTTGTACTTTGTGGATGTTTATGTTAAATGAAATTAAAGAAAGTTTCCGCAGCGTTTTAAAAAAAATGGCTTAAGTTTTACGGTGTTACACCAGGAGCTCTGCCTCTTGTACCTCACCAGGGGTTACGAACCCTTGGACCCTGCAACCAGGGGCCGTCGTTTAGGGAGCTTTGCCCCTAAATAATATTATACTTTGAATCAAAATAAACTCAAACAAATGTACACTTCGCACTACCCTTACTTATTCAATATTTATCAAGATTCAATTAGTTAACATGTTTATCTCATTACACTTAAATAATATTGGTAATACAAATTACCAATAGGGATGTGGGGTGGGTGTTAACAAGGAGCTTTATGCTTATAAGTACGATGACATGAGATTCTCCACATGCATTCTTGTTTCACTACGATAAAAAAAACATTTAATGGCATACAAAAAATTTCATAAAAAACCTAAAATGTGTCACTAAAAACCCGTTGGGAATCACTAGCAAACAAAAAGTGTCACTAGAAGCACTAACACTAAAGCCTTTTAGTGATATTTTTTTAGTGTGCTGCAAACTTTTAGGCTTTTAATGACACAATCTTTCCGCTGTCACAATAAACAAAATGCATTCTTGTTAATTTATTACTCTTAGATTACCTTGTTATTGATAGGAGACTATATTATGGATGATGTAAGGGTAGTTAAGAATTTTATTATGGAGATGAATTATATAGATGATTAAGAATATAAAATTTATATACTGAAGTTTGAGGCTGTAGATCTAATTAAACATATAATATCCAATAATGACTACAGTTTAAAAGAGTAGAAAATTTTATATAAGCGTTCCTACCATATGACCTATAAGGACACCATTGATGGTATTTAACCATCTTTTTGGAACATGGCATGGATCATATAAGAACATTGATTTTAGCCAGGGCACCTAAATTTGGTCCTTAGTGTCATGTTACCATCCTTATCTTAGGACTCGTTTTTCTGATACTCATATATAGAATTATTAATGATGTCAACATCTATTTAAGTCCATCCTAATAAAATAATTTAGGACGTGTGTATGCGTATCAAACAATTAAATATGATAGTAGGTAAGCGTGCAAATACTAGAATACTATAAAACATCGTACCTTTTGTGACCTATTAGGACGTCATTTTCGTTAACGAAACATATTATAGGACTATAAGATATGCTTGTTAGAATTTGTGTTTATCAATATGTAAATATGTGTAGTAACAACTTTCGCAGCTTTTTATGATATACTTGTTTTCTTTGTCCTATAAAGTTATTAAGTGATTTGTTATGACGGAAACATGTGTCACATCAAGTCCATGTTTGTTAGGGCATCCATAAATGACTGTCATCGTTAATTGTTATGTTAGAATCACTAACTCACCATTAAACCCTCGCAGTATTGACTAACATTACTGACTGTCACGTTAGTATCAGAACCCCACAATTTTCTATCAATGTAGAGGAAAATGACAAATTTGTAAGTTTTAAGCCCTTCATGGGTGTTATGGCTATGACCGGTTGGAGGATGACGACGAATCACGGGAAGGCACCAAGTCGTGGATGATTGATGATGGATGTGTCATGCTAGATGACGGGCATGAAACCATGATCATGGCGTGCAATATTTATTAGAATTGTGCCCTTTAACCATGCAACTTTATAGTTTATTTTCTTGTATCTTTTATATTTAACACTTTTACCATAAACGTTTATTATCCAACTATCTTCTATTTTACAAAGAGTATGATTATTAAATGAATCATGTGTACCATTTTGTAACAAATAAATGTTAATATGGTCAAAATTAGTCTAGGTCTTCGCTAGAGACGAAGTCGATCACTCCGTCATTCAATTTTACGTTAACTTATCCTTCATTGATTAGATTAGCTTTCACCTAAGTATCACACTGAATCTCTACTTAATCACACAATTACACTAAAACCAGGAACATACTTTTAACCACCTTAATTTAATATAAAAACTAGGTTGACTAGTTTCAAGCCGGTGACATCACGTCGTTGACACCGGTGCGGTGATCACGACGTACGTTATCGGTCACATCCCCTTCATAACACCGCTGCTACGTACCCCCGTATGAAGTTGAGGTTTTTCATTAAATTATCTTTTTAGTCTTTTGGAAAGTTTAATGTTAAATATAGCCTTACGTTTTTATAAAAATTGATCGATTTCTTACAAACTAAAAAACACTACGTGCACTTTATGCAACTTAATTAATTAATATCACTTAAATATAAAAAAAAGAAAATTAAAAAACACCATAATTCAATTAATATGCAACTTAATATATATATCAAGGTTAAATAACATATTAAATTACGTAAACGATTATATTTTGTATATATTAAAATATTATATTTTGGTTAATTATACATGATATGATAAATTCTTAGGTAAACGATTACGTGATAACTCATACGCAAGACTGTATTTCATGTTCTAGAAGTGTAATTAAAGAAAACCAATCCACAAGTACGGCCACACACAGGTGCACTAGCTACCCTATAATATAAATACCAGCTGCTGACAAACGTACGATACCCACCCAATTTCACATCAAGCCTTTAATTTCCATTCCAATTATCCGAAACAAACACAGACTATTTCAATTAAATTACGCATACAAAATGCACCTTCAGTTGGAAAATGATGACTTAGGGCTTTGTCCTAGCTTTAACTGCTACTTTCTCGACAGTATGACCGCCATGGCAGCTGCCAAAGTCAGCCGTGAATTCAAACAGGAACAGACGGCTCAACTTCATGAGTTTACTGATATTGATGAGGACGAGTTTGAATTTTCTCAGGAGCTTCCCGAATCACAAGTTTCATACAGACAGATCGATCTCGAACCCCGCAGGCAGTTTGTTTTTCCAGTTTTGGATAGTGCACTACAGAGTACTAAGGGCGGGTTAGATCTTGAGGTTGAGGAAAGCGATTATGCTTCTTCGGATAGTTTTCAGCTACAGAAGTTCTACGCTAATGAACAGGATCATGAATCGTTCTCTTCTTCATCTTCAGAGGCGAATGAATTTGGAGGTAAACTGTCAGGATTTTTCTGTATGTGGAGTCCGAAATCCGACGTTGTGTCGTCGTCACAGTCTAGAAAACGTAAGAAGAGTGGTTCTACCGGATCTGATCAATCTCATGGATCCAGAAGGTGGAGAATCCACAATTTCCTCCGCCGTAGCAGCAGCGACGGTGAGGAATCAACGTTCTTCTTGCGGCCTAACAAAACCGGCGCCACAAAACAAAACCGGAACGTCGAAAATTCTGGAGAAATTACGAAAGTCGCCAGAGAATCGATCTGCAAGGCGTCATCTCCGTCGTTTCACGAACTATTTTACGTTAAAAAAAGAGCACAAGAGAAAAGAGATAAGATGAGATCGTTTCTACCTTACAGGCAAGATCTCGTGGGGTTCTTTGTTAATATCAACCGAATCCGGAACAAGAAATCATCATTTTAGGTTATGAAAGTGAGTCTTGTTTGATCTAAGCTAAGAGCTACTTGATCAATCAGTGTAACCATTTGTTTACAGATTCAATTCAGATGCAAATACAAATATATATTACTTCATGTATTGATATAACTAGCATCGTACCCGCGCAATGCTGCGGCAGTAAATAGTTTTTGTTTTACAACATGTCGCTTTCAAGAATGTAATGATATGTTTATTTGCGCGATTCAATGTCATAAAAAAGTTTTCTATAACATGTCTATTTTTTTAAATTTTCTTTTATTTCCATCAACTATTTTATTAATTTTAAAAATAAATTCTAAAAGATATTAAAATAAGAAAAAAAGATTTATATTGATGAAATAAAGAGAGAGAAGTTAATAAAATTTTAGAAATTATGTTAATATGAGTCGATAATTGTGTTTGTGTGAGAGAGTGTGATAGTGTAAGAGAGTATATTTTAAATGAATAAAAAGTAAAGTAAATTAGGAGAGAGAATGAAATTGTTAAAGATTGAGTGGATGAGATTAATTTATATAGAATGAATGGTCAAGATTTTGTGTTGATTGAATTTTAAGAACTCTTAAAATTAAAGAGGAGAGAGAATGTTAAATGATTTATATAGTAGTATAAATATATATATATATATATATATAGAGAGAGAGAGAGAGAGAGAGAGATGGAGGTTCATGCGAAAAGTATTTTATTTGCGAAAAGTGCGAGAAGCAGTTATAGCTTTTAGATGATTTGATATTTTGATCGATGGTTCTTATTACTCATGACATTATTATAAATAAAACCAAATTACATTGTATTAATTTAAATAAAAAAGGATATATTAGACATTTTTGTAACTCACTCCTCGTTCCTCTCTCCTCCTCTCTCTCCTCTTTCCTCCCTAGTTAACCTACGAGATTTCCCATTTTTAAAACCTAATACCCAGTTTTATATACATATAAATGTATCTCTTCCCCGCCAAACTGCAGCCCACATTCTTTTTCCCCCAACAAGACGCCACCGCCGCCCATCCTTCTTCTTCCACAGTTGCCGCCAACCAGAGATCTCCCATCGTCGTCGGAACTAGCACCCTCATCCCCACTTTGCAAAAAGGTTCTCTCCTTCCCTTATAACTAGCACCCTCACCCCCACTTTTTCAAAAACCCTAGATCCACACTCCGTTATTCTTATCTGACCAACAAATTTTGAGGCGCAGCCACCATCGCCGACGATGGGTAAATCCATCACCACCTCCGATGCTTTACTTCATCTTGATTGGTTTCCGTTAACACCATCGCCACCCAAAACCTTTATCATTTGCTTTCTTTTTTTTGTTTTTTTTTTTTTCATGTTAGAAAATGAGAATCAAAGATGTTGGTTTAGGCATTTTCGCATTGATGATTTTGCATGTTTTTCTCTTTCACACGCGTACTTAGGCCGGGCGTACCACCCTTCCCGAGCCCCTTTGGGTTCATTTGGGTTGGGTGGCAGCCTTCGGGTGCCTCGGGTTCCGCCTTCGTTTTTCGTGCTCGGTTTCACCAACCCGAGCAACCCGGTTTTCTTTTTTTTTTTAATTTTTTGTTTTGTAGAGAGAGTATGAGAGAGAAAATGTTTGGGTTTATTTAGGAAGAGTGCTTCTTAGGTTTTGGGTTGATTTATGTTTGGGAAGCAAAAAGGAAAAAAAACTGATGTGGTAGTGACGTGACATTTGAATTGATTTGGGAAGGGGAAGGGTGCTACTCATGGTCTTAGATTAGGTAGTTAATATCCTTGTTCATCAATGAAAAGTAAGACGTTTTTTGGAAAGATGGTTTTCTGTTTTGTTCATTAATAAATCGGTTTTTAGTAAGTTTATTCATTTAAGTCCATAGTTTGTTCACTACTAAACTTCTGTAATGATGGAAAAACTCACATAATTAGCTATGTTCAGTATTGAATATTGTAAAGTTTATTTTAAAATTTGTATACTTTTCGTTATGTTCATTATCGAACACAAAATGATGAAAAACTCTTAAAGATTTTAGGCATGTTCACCCGTGAACTCCGTAAAGTTAACAACTTACTAGTAATTATTTTTAATTTAGTTTGTTTTTATTCAAAATTTAAATGTGAGAAAATTTGGAAAGAGAAGTTTTTGTTTATCGTCATGTCTTTTTAAATTAGAAAAATAAAAAATATGATTAATCTAGACCACTAGATCAAATTCAAATAAATGGCTGAGATTGCTTATCGTATTTTTCGCAAATAAAACACTTTTCGCATGAACCCTCCCTGATATATATATATATATAGGGATGAGATCAAATAAAAAAAAAATTAAAGCAAAAAGTTTAAGAGGGATGATTATTTAATCATTTTTCGGTATATACATCAACTGATAATTGTTAGTTCGTCATCTTTATTGATTAAAACTAGTTCTTCATTGATTTCTTTTTGATGAATCCAACATATTCATCACTTTTTAGATGAAAGCATTTTGTTCATCAACAAATTATTCCAAAATTTTGGTTTCAAAATCTACATTTGAAAATCTCTTTTGCTCTGTAAAAAGTGATGAATATGTTGGATTCATAAAAAATAAATTGATGAAGAACTAGTTTTAATCAATAAAAAGAATTTTTTTATTGCCTCTTATCTTTTTTACCATAAAATCATTTTTACTTGATCTCTACCCTATATATATATAGGGATATATATATATATATGTGTGTGTGTGTGTGTGTGTGTGAGGATTCATTTGAGAATCGGTCTTATTACGAGTACCGCAAGAACTAATCTTAACCATTCATCAAAATAAATCAATGACCAATGAAAATGACACATCATTAATTGCTCATTAACAATGCATTAATAAGGGTATTTTGGGAAAATCAAGTCTCGCTCTGTAATGACGGCCCATCCGGATGTAATTCAGGGTTGGAAAATATATAAAAGACCAAAATACCCCTCTTAATGAGGATTAATGGTAGTTTCAAATGGTTCTCGCGGTACTCGTAATAAGAACGGTTTTCAAATGAACTTCTTCATATATATATATGTTAGTTTCATATTAAATACATATCAACAAATGTTTGTAGAAGAGGGGTTGAATACAAAATTAAGTTTTTTAAATTTAAATGCACACACTAATACTTTTCATATAATTCTTATTGATATAAATGAAGAATTACATGTACAAGGAAGCAGGAATTCCAAATACAATAAAAGGTGGCAACTAAAAACGTCTAACAGATAGACAAACTTCTCAAAGACAACTAAGTCTAAGAGGTTCACCATATGAACAAGTTCTACACTAATGTTAACTCTAAAATTTGCTTTGCTTAAGAGCTTTAAGCTTGTTCTTCGAGAGAGATTTCCGATGAGTGTAATTCAAGTGTCTTGCATGTTGAGAATGCATAAATATATATAGAAGCTTTGGCAGACGGCTTGAGAAGGATGTTGGGAGACAAGGTGGTATAAGGAAAATAATATTTTAATCATAAAGTAAGTGATGAAAAGTAATGTTATTTTATTCGAGTTTGGATAAAATAAAAGAATTTTTCTAAAAAAGTACAACCCACTAACTATATAATAATATTATTTATCACACATTTTTGCCTTTTAAAGATAAACTTCTCTTTCCATGCTTGTACTTTAATCAACAGTCATGCTTCTTCAGATTTGACTTTCCCAAAGATGGAGTTGTGAGTCATACTTCGGTATTTGAACAAATCTTCAAGATCATTCATCGGAGATAACTTTATCCTTTTCCAGAAGACAAAATTATATCCTTTTTGTCCCACTTGATGGTACAAAAGTGTAAATACTTTTACAACAAAAGATCTAAGACATAATAGAACAACACATGTTTTGCCTTTGACTTAAAACAATTACATTACAAAATAGAGTACACCAATAGACAGTTAGGGGTCAAATCACTACTCAGCTAATCAAAATGTAATAAATTGACAGAAGTGAGCTTCTCAACCTAAGTGTTTATTGTTCACTAAATCACTAAGTGCTTAGCTGATAATAGATTACTCAGCTGATCAAATTGTTAAGACTAAAAAAGTATAAGCTTATCAACCTAGATGATCAGTTGATTCAGTTGATTAGAGTAGTTCAACTAATCATTAAAAGTGACGAGTTTATCAAAATAAGACTAAGTGTTGAAGGAGGTTTAATTAGCTGATGACTTTTAGATGCTAATTTGATCAAACCTTTGCTCAGTTGATAGTCTTGAGTACTTAGCTTTCAGATGAATCCACTTAGTTGATAGGCAAACTAGTATAAGTTGATGGTCTTCTATATTGTCTTCTCCTTAGCTGATCTAAAATGTCGGCTTTTGGCTGATACTTAGTACTTAGCAAATCATCGACCGGCTCTATACTTAGTAACTATCAAGTCAAAATCTAAACAACATGTGTTCAAATTCATTCTTAGTCTTACTGAAAGTCTGGTTTTGTTATCATCAAATCTTATGTATTTCAATAGACAGATTTGATTATTGGGTTTAAATAATTATCTTTCCAAGAATATATATATATATATATATATATATATATATATGATGGTTCATGTGAAAAGTGTTTTATTTGCGAAAAGTGCAAGAAGAGATCCTGACCATTGGATTATCTAATCAATGGTTAAAATAGGTATGACGGTTTTGTAAATAATTAAACATCAAATGGTATACATTAATAATAGAAAAAGGTATATTTGTCAATAAACACACTTCTCTCCTTTCTCTCCTCAGCCATATATCAGATATATCTCACCCACTCATCTCCCATCAATCTAAAAAACACCTTAGAATTCATCATCTCTCTCCACTCCGCCTCCGCCACCGCCACCGCCGTCGACGAGCGGCCCTCCCACCATTCTCTCTAAAGCAGCAGACCTCTGATGATGGAGAGCTCATTGTTGATGGGTTTCCTCCCATCCTATGACAACCGCCACCGTCACCCTTCATGGTAAGCGACCGCCTTCCACCGTCGTTCAAATCCAAGGCTCGATGGAAAGCATTGCGCCACCAACAAACGCACCACTCACCACCATCAAGCACACCACTTGTATTTTGTCGATCACCAACTGTCACACCATCGTATGTTGATCCCAAAGTCACACTCAAATGCATCGTATATTGATCCCCACAGAAGCGGTTATAGGGCTTGGTGGTAAACCTACTACCACCCCCGTTCTCCAACTGTCGACCTCCACATGAGAAGCGGTTGTAGGGAACGGGGGTAACCCTCACCATTGCCACTCATATACTATTTCTTTGGGTGTTTTTTCTAGATCGATGAAGTATAGATCTGAGTTTCTTAATGAAGAGTAGATTTGTTTTTTTTTTGGGTTCTATGCTTAACGAAGAACAAAAAATTTAGACTATGGAACCAGAGTTTTGTTTATTAATGAATAAAACTTTTGGGTAGATCTGGGTTTCTTTAGATATGTTCAACGGTGAATTTAGATTTTTTTGGGATTCTTTTTGTTCAACTGTGAGGATCACTTAAGGCTTCATCAATCTTCTTAGGTTCAATCATAGAAATAAATCCAGAAAACAGATAGTACTTGGATACTCTAGATCTTGTTCTCACTGGATCTTTTATGTTGAAATTTATTTAATTATTATTATTATGAAATTTATATTTCTACTTTTTAATTATTAGTTGTAATTTATAATTTATATTTGAAGAAAATTAAAAATTAAAATGAGTTATTTTGTAGAAGTTAGTCATGTATGTAATGTCATAACTAGGGCTGTTTAGTTATGACTATATAAAGCTGATATGGTAGTGAGTCATGACAATCATACATATCATGATTACAAGTGTTTTAATTTGAACCAAAATTAATTTTTAATATTACAATTTTGATTTTTTTTCTTAAAGATATTAGCCGTCTATGATGTAAAATTTAATTATGATAATATTTTTATCATATAATAAATATAGATAAAAATAAACAATTTAAACATGTATAAAACTTAATTATAGAAGCAGAGCTTAAGATTAACATATTCATAAATAGATGTACTTGATAAGAAATTTAAATTAGAAAGACATTTTAACAATGTAAATTAAATTTATTTAAAGTAAAAATTGAGTTTTATTTTATAACCATTTAAAGTAAAAATTGAGTTCTAATTTTGAAACAATTGAATAGTTATGATTTAATATTGGCTTTAGTTTATCAAAATTTATTCAACTTATCACGTTTTGCTATTGTGTGTATCGAATTTTAAAAATTTATATTGTATGTATCAAACTTTTAATTTGTTGGTATTGTATGTATTTTGGTTATATAAAAAAGGAAAAATGTATAAGTTTAGTAGATACAATAGAAAGTTTAATACACACAATAGCGACAAATTAAATGTTCTCTATACACAATAGAGAATTTTAAAGTCCCATACATACAATAACAAAATGTGACAAGTTTGATACATTTTGGTAAACTAAACCCTTTAATATTCACTAAGTGAAAAGTTAAAATTCTCTAATTAAATCGATAAATGTTAATCTTCTAATAACATTATGTATACATCTTAGAGCGAGAATGTAAACAAACCGACTTAATAGCGAGTTATTAGATGTTAGATTGGTAAAAATTAGAAAATGGACAAACTAAGCTTAGACCAAAACTTATTTATGAAATAAATCTAAACTCGAGTTTCAAAGAGTAAGATTGTTTACGCTCGTAAATATAAACAATTTGTCAATTATAATTTCAAAATAGTACAAACTTAAAAATGAAAATTTCAACAGAAATTGCAATTCTCGGCATATGGTACGCTGTCATTTTGTTTGTTTCGAGCACTTTTGAGTGGAGTTACAAATGGGCTTGCATAAAGTACAACCCTCCATTGTTTTATATCTTAATGATATATAATCTATAATCTTTAAACATTATTTGATCTTTTTAAGTTCACCCAAACCAGAAGGGAAAAAAAATCCACGTCAGAGAAATTGTAGAAATTCAAACATGAAAAAAATCTGTAGAAATTGTAACAGTAGAAATCAAAAATATAATTATCTCTACAATATATAGTTTATGTTTTATATACACCCTTGCAATAATAAATTCAAGTAGATAGTTAAAAATAGCTAGGGGTGAGCATACGACCCGATAGAATGAAAAAACCGACGAATCAAACCAAACCGGACCAGGACCGGTCTAGACCAGGCCCGGTTAGTCCGCTCTTCGATCCTTGTTTTTTTTATAGATTTCGAGTTTTTGTCAGCCCCGTCTTTATTTAGTCATTATAGTGATTGCTGTTGCAAATTAGAAACACCAGCTGCTACTTAAATTTCATCTCATTTCTATTTATGTGAAATGATTACAAGAGAAAATTAGACAATTGAGCACAATGAAGTACATACTTTTATTAGCTGAAAAAGTTAGCTGAAACCATGACTACTCCCTAAGCTTCACATGATACATAAGGAAGCTGCATACTATATGTAATATTCTAAAGCCAGCTTCATTAGCAAGCTTAACTATATATATATTTAAAGTTACTGAATAGTGAATTTATGTTTCATGGCATACTGAACAAGTTTGTCCATCTCCCCATCCCTAAGTGCAATACATTCATCATTATCATCATCTGCCTTCAAAAGTGCACGAGACGTAGTCCATGACGCCCAACTCACACCAAGGGCGCTAAACACTTTTTTCAGCTCTTCCCAATCAAGCTTCTCGTCTTTGTTCAAGTCGTATTTCTTGAAGAAAGCATGCCATTGTTGCTCATCGAGTGTGAGGTCAATTTTCTCATTGCGCATTGTGATGAATGTTTTTCGGTCTGTAGAGTAAAGGGTTGTGGTGAATAATGAACATGGAAATGTCGCTTATTTATATAGTGTTTTTTCTATACATATTCTAGCGAAAATTATACACTATTCTTTCTTTTTTAAAGGTATATGGTACACGATATCTTGATAAGTTATGAGAATATTTATGTGACACTCAAGAATAATTTTATTTGCTTTTATTTTAAATTAACCAAAGTAACTGTGTTTAATTAGGACTTTCTAAATGATTAGTTATGTTTGAAAAAAGGTTCAAAGAAAAAATATTGTGGGTTTTTGATGCAAGTAGCCGGAGATGGAGCTCCTAGGAGTTGGACTCGGAGTTTTTGAAGTTTGAGCTTTTATTTGTATAAGGTATATAACAAAATAATTATAGGTGGAACTTAAACATGTAAAATAGCATAAAAGAACACAAAAATAAAATTCAAAGTAAGAAACAAAGTTAATAGAAGAGTATTTACGTAATTTGGTTTATTAAAAGTTTAAGCAACTTTTTGTTTCAAATCTTTTAGAAGTTTATTATTTTTTTTAACACTAAACGCTTAAACTCTTGCGAGCAAATGAAGCTTTTTTTCACACAGAGTTTTTTCTAAAAACCAAAAGCTTTAAAAAGCTTTATACTTTTAGTCTAGATAATATAAACCAAAAAAAGTTGACTATATAATGTGTATCGAACATTTATATACATTCTTAAACTTACTAGATGTAGAAAAATATCAAGAGAGAAGATAAAATTAATGGATTTCAAACGTTATTTGTTTAATGGTACAAGGATGAAATACTAAATTTTGTATAACCGTATAGAATTCCATATTTTTATTATTAATACATAAGATTTGACGTGTTACCTCAACCGACCAACCAACTAGTCTTTGGTGTAGTGATATCTGATATTTAAGATGGTCTTCAAGGTTTTAAATCTAAGATCCATAATGGACAGGATCAAGATTCAGGTATAAGTTTAAAGAGCGTGTGAATTCTATTTTACAAAGGAAAAAAACTAGCAAGCGTATGTTGCAACCTATAAAAAGAGTCATTGCAAATCACCATAAAATTGATATTTTGCATTGTTGAGTGTTTTCAAATTACTAACATAGTACTCGTGTAATACGGTAATGACGAATATTTTGTACATGACAATATGTCTTGTTTCAAGAAGGTAAGTATATTATATTCACGGAATACAGTAGCATATTTATTTTGACAACAAATCTGTTTTCTCGAATTTTTCTACTTTATTTATTTTTCTTTTTGCCACCATTTCTTTTATTGGGTCTTAAAGTAGTTTTTTAAGAATAATAAAATAAGGGAAAAAAATATCTAATTAAGTTTAATGAGTTGTTGAAATAACAGTTACCATAAATTAGATGAGTTAATTAAAAAGATGAATGATTGGATTATTCCTTTGAGTATACAGTAGTATCTATTCTCTCCTCTTTAATTTTAAGAGTTCTTAAAATTCACAAAATCTTGACCTTTTTTTCTACTTAAATTAATCTCATCCACTCAATTTTTAAGATTTCATTTTATCTCATAATTTACTTTAACTTTTTATTCATTTAAAATATACTCTCTCATATTAAAACACTCTTTCACAAATACGCAATTATCCACCCACATCAACATAATTTCCAAAATTTTATTTAAACTTCTCTCTTTATTTCATAAATATAATTCTTTTTTCTTATTTTAAAGTTTTTTAGAATTTATTTTTAAAACTAATAAAATAGTTAATGCAAATGAAAGAAAAATTGAACAAAACAAACATATTGCTGTAGAAAACTTTTTCGTAACATTGAATCGCGTGAATGACATATCATTACATTATTGAAAGCGACATGTTGTAAAACAAAAATTATTTGTCACCGCAATATTGCGTGGGTACGATGCTAGTTTGTATAAAACATATACTACTTAAAATTAAGCTAAGTTGTCTTAAAAATTTTAAGAAAGAGAAAATGTTAAATGTTTATAAGACCGCCCGTAGCGGTAAACCCGAAGACCTTCGGGTTAATTTGGGTTCACAATGAACACCCCTACTACCCCTTCGGGTTCCCCTTTCTTTTTTCCTTTTCGGTTTTGAAAACCCGAGCTCAACCGAAGATTCCTTCTTTTTTTTTTGGTTTTGTAGATAGAGTAAGGAGAGAGAAAATATTTGGATTGTTTTGGTTGATTTGGGAAGGGTGCTACTTGGGTTTTGGGTTAGGAAGGAAAAAGTAAAAATAGCTTATGTGACATTTGGGTTGATGGTTGTTATACTCTTGGCCTAAGTCTATGAGTATAGCATTTCTCAACCCAAATTAACCCAAATGCCACATCAGCTGTCACATCACTTTTTCTTCATTTTCTCTCTCTTACCCGAAACTCAAGTAGCACCAAACCCAAACAACACAAATATTTTATCTCTCCTTACTCTCTCTACAAAAAGAAAAAAGAAAAAAAAGAAACAAATCTTTGGTTGAGCTCGGGTCTAGGGAGCCGAAAAGGGGAAAAGGAAGGGAACCCGAAGCACTAGTAGTGTGGAACCCAAATTTACCCAAGGCCTCCCGAAGCATTCGGCTTAACCACTACGGGTGGTCAAAAGTAGTATATAGACATAGATATTATAATAATTAAAGATAAGAGATACGTTTATATATAGCAAAACTATAATTAAGTAAATATTAGGAATCATCAATTTCTTAAATTCGACGTGCCCATAACTTTGTGATGAATCTTACTTTAAAATTTTAATATGTGGTTCATCTATCAAAATTAAAGGTAAGATGCTTTTTGGAGCAACTATCGGAAATGCATATATTCGATCTGTCGTTGAACACACATAGAATACGATTTCTAAGGATGCAATTCAATTCATCGAAGAAGAAGATAAGCAAGAATCTAAGATGATGCAACAAAGAATACATCACAAAGAATACGATATGTCGTTGAACACACATAGAATACGATTTCTAAGGGAAAAGTTTAATCGAGAACTGTTTTTCGTACAAGAATTGCGAGCACTGTTTGTAACATCAATAATGACTCATTAATAGGGGTATTTTGGTCATTCATATATTTACCCAACCGTGAATTGCGTCAGGGTGAGCCGTCATTAATTTGCGAGCCTTGATTTTTCCAAAATACCCCTTATTAGTGCATCATTAATTAGTCATTAATGAAACATTAATGAGCCACCAAAAAATCTTAGTCATTGATTAATCTTAGTTAAGGCTAAGATTGGTTCTCGCAGTTCTCGTACCAAAAATAATTCTCATTTGATCCCTCACCTATATACACATACACACACATACATACTAGTAAATCCTCTAGGCCGTGCTACACATGGCCCATGACGATTTATATTATTTTTTAAGTATGAATATATAATTCTCTAAAAACAACATTGAAGGTATGATGCTTGTAGTCTAATACAACACCGCCAAACCCAAGGTCATTCCTCTATCTGGGAGACGAAAGTCATATTCATGGCATGATAAGATTTGGTCTTGTTTTTATCTTGAACGTACCTGAAAAGGAATTATGTCTTTGAAACTTTGCTCTCAAAATTTTCTATTAAGGCAACAAACGTAATTATTAATAGGAATATTGGTAAGGAAACAAAAACCAATGATTCACGGTCATCTCGAATTTTAAATTGTCTCGCTTTCAATGAGAGGAAAATTGCACCAAAAGAAAAAACCAATTGTATTTCAAGGAAGTTATTATGGTTTTTATAATCATTATTGAACCTCCAATAAATACATTATAATTAAAGTTAAATTTTTTGATCATTTAGTACATATTGCCTAAAAAAAAACCCTCAAGTACATTTAAACGACAACTTCAATCTCAAACAAATTTCAACTTATTACCCAATCTACCCCATCATTGGATATTACCACCTCTAAATAACATACATTGAGTTGATAGTGTACCTAGCCTCATAATTTTCGAATAACATGCAATGAGGTTGCAAGGACTTTGAGATGCTTGATATAACTTAATATCACAAAGTGACGGACTATGATAACTTTGCGTGCTGTTTGACTGTCTAACTTCATGTCTAGCTCCTACACGTACCAACACCAAGCTCTCCATTTTAACTTCTAAAAATAAAGTTTACTCGTGAACATGTCATATGAGCTCATGTAAAGTGTATAAAGTTTACATGTGTCAAAAGAGTCGTATATACTAATTATATGAATATGAAAAAGGTCAACATGTCAAATGTTGTAAATATTAAAACTAAAGTACAAAAATGAAAGATGGTGACTCTTAACTATTTTAATCCAAATAAAATTACACTTTAACCAAATCAACAAAAGTGAATAGTTTAGTTATGTTTCAACCATTACAAGACATTAGTGGTTGATAGGAAAAATGCATTAAAGTACAAGCAAGAATTAACCCAAAAATGTCTACTAAAAGATGATTTAAAAATCAAAGTATCCAAAATTTTCAGTTATATATTATGTTTCATAAGTACAATGATATCAACTAAAATTTTTGTTGCTTTCACTCGAACATAATCAATATTCTTAATGTATCATATCACATATTTCATAGTTTAATTTTTTTTCTTATAGTAAGTTATTTACTTTTAGATTTTTATTGTAGAATCTAACTATATAATAAGATATAAAAAGAAAGGAAAATGTATTAGAAAGTAATATTAATTATATATCCAAATAGAGGGTAACACATAAAAGAAAAATAACTTTTGTGAGTTCCATAAAGAGTTTCTTAAATTTAATAACTCGTTTCTGTATACCTTAAGTTAAACCCAAATTCAAGCAAATTATTTTCTAAATTTGCAGCAATAAAACATGTCATTGTAAAACTTAATTCCTAATGAAAAAAGTCAGTTTTTCCTAGCAGTTTAAGAACTATATTCTTACGAGTAAACTTGAATGGGAATACACTCAATACATCAAGCATCAGAAGTTTTCCTCCACACAACAAAATCTGGAGATTCCCTTAAAAATTTTAACTGAATATCTTCCACTCACCGTTTATCGGTTCTAGTTTAAGAACTAAAGTCACCACTCATAAAATCGATCCGAGGTAACTTAATAAACTAATTCTTCAACAAAGCAGCATGCAAACTCCCAATTTTTTTCTTCTTAGTTTCCATCGATTAAAGCTGTTTGGTCTAGATCAAAACCCTAAACAAAGTGGAGTCTAAACAAGAATATACCCTAAATTAAAAAATAGAATATGAAATCAGATAACTTATGATAAGATATCCGAGTGACTGGAAATCAACTATAAAGTAAATGTGCTAATCAACTTGAAAAATAAGTTTCATACTATCTGATTCTATTTTGCATTTCAATATTTTTAATAAGGAAAAAGTACCATCTGGTAAAGATAAAAATGATGCAATTTGGTTGTTTTATATTTTATTTCTTTGAAAGAAATATAGAGAATATGCGGAATTAAAGATTTTGGGTGAACCAAAGTGAATTGGATAGCTGCGAAAACCAGGTCTAGCAATTTGGGTCGTGTTCGTGTTAACTATTTTTGTGTCGACCCATTTTTGACCTAATTTAGTTTCGTATCCGGTTTGGTTCGTGTCACTTAATTCGTGTTGGGTTCTGGTCGTGTTTTCGTGTTGACCCATTTTTCGGAGAAAAAATCAAGTTGTGTTTTTTTCAAAAACTTGATTTTCAGGTCGGGTTTTTTATAGCCTTATTGTTCAGGAAAAATTACATATAGAACTTTCTTGTATTAGTTTTACTAAACTTTTCTTATCCCTTTTAACTAGTGCTATACCCGTGCGTTGCTCGGGTACGTAAATAAAAGTTTTATATTTGATAATTTTTACACATACTCTTTTTTAAAATATATAAAATTATATTACACGTTTAAAAGTTTTCGGTATAATATTAATATATTTTTCGTGATAAAGCTTTGTGTCGACATTATATTATTGTTGATATTACGATATAAAGTGCTTAAAAGATATTTTTATTAGCCAATTATATGTATGAATATTTGGAATTGTAAACTAAACTTATAAAAAAATTAAGTAATGATGACATCAATCTAAGTATACACAAATTATATCACATAAAATTAAGATACTAACATATAATAGATTCAGCCTATACATACGTAAATTGCACAAGTATAATTTATTATTTAATTAAATATAATTGAAACACAAGATAACATTGAATTCAAATATCTATGTAATAATAACCTTAATTTTAATTAAAAAGTTATTAGTTAAAAAATAGGGAAACTTAGACGGTTAAAATCTTTATATAAAATTTCAAGTTGTAAGGGTAGTTACAAATCCCACTAACATGAAGGTAGTTTCGCTACCAAGTAATTATTTATGATTATAGTTTCTGTACGGTTATTTACTCACACACATTAACAATCAATTTTAAAGAGCACTAAATTGGTGGTAGTTGTTTTACAAACAGCTTTATGCGACTAAACAACGGCTTTAATAGAGCCACTAAGTGGTTATCAAAGATATAAATTTTATCGTAATACTACAAATTTTAAAAAATGGTATATTTTTAATTCTTTTTATCGAAAGACCAAGAATACGTAGAGGGAATGAATATAAAAAACGAATAAAAAATCTAAGAATTACCTACTTGTTGCTCTCGATGGATAAAAAAATTAAAATATACTAATTTTAAAAAAAGTCATATTACCATAAAATTTATATCAAAACGTAGATAAAAATGAGACGGACACAAATATAATTATTTTTTTTCAAAACAAAATATATCACAAATTATTTAACATAATTTATAAACAACCTACAATTAATTACATTAACATACAATTATTATAAAACCCCCCTCCCATATTTCATATAACCCCCTCACAATATACATTCAAACCTCTCAAATTAAATTGAATTTAAACGGTTACCTCCATTTTCTATCAATCAAAGCCTTCTATTTGTCCATGTCACATTTACATGTCATCAATTACATCATCATTTTTTTGCCACATCATACATTCTCTCTGCTCCGTGAACAATATATATATTAAATTGTCTAATTGTGTAAATATCAAGCATCAAAAATCAATATTAAATAGGTCTAAAACATAAATCAAATAAATTTACAACATAAGTTTAGAAATTCAAGCATGCGACTACAAGAATACACGATTACAATTAAAAAATATTTTTAAATGGCTGCAAAATGTTTGAAAAACAACTTCTTAATAATTACAAATTGTTCCAAAATATCATATTTTTACTGTCTCCATAACAATAAGCTTTGCACATTCAAAGACTTTGCCACCTCATTGACCGTCAGACTTGGTTCGAATAAGTTAATCAAAGTTACATTTGGTTTAAATTTGTCATAACTTGTTCAAATAAGTCAAACATGGTCAAGGTTGACATAACAATCATACTTTGTTCAAATAAATGAATGATGGTCAATATTGGGTCAAACATATACTTGCTTCAATAAGGTCAATCAAAGTCACACTTGATTCATATAGGTCATAACTTTTTCAAATAAGTCCAACATTGTCAACATTGATATATTAAAGTCATTCTTTATACAATTAAATGAATCATGATCAACACTGAGTTAATCATGGCAAGACTTTGTTAGATAGGTCAAAGTGAGACACGGTTTAACTATGTCATAATTTGTTCAAAAGTAAGTCATGGTCTCAATTGATCAACCAAGTACATAGTTTCCTCAATTATGTGAATCATGCATGGTCAATGTTAGGTCATTCATGACTAAACTTGGTTCAAATGGTCAACAATGATCTATCTATGCTCTACTTTGTTCAAACAGGGGGTTACTATTAGTATTACTAAATACTTGAAACCAAATATGTCAACAACTGCCAACACCAGTAATTTATGATTGATAAATAATTTCAAATGTGTGTGTGTATGTATGTATGTATATATATATATATATATATACATATATATATAGGAAATGGTTATTATGAGAATGTATATTTAGGTGAGAATAGGAAAACAAATCTTAGACATGTGTTGATCTATTAGATCTGGTCGTAATTCACCCATCACAATTCATGGCCGCTCGCAGTTTATAGTTGGGTTATGAATAACATGAAAGATCAAATGTAGACTATCTAATCAAATCAAATGAAGGGTCAAAATTCAGTTTCTTGTTCTCATATAAATATCAATTATCATTTGAACCTCCCTATATATATATACACACACACTTTAATATAATTCATAATGGGAAAAAACATATAAAATATGATTAACATATAAATTTATATTTATATTTTAAATCATTTATATGTTTTAATAAGAAAGAATATATTTCTAAACATCTTATGTTATGAAATTTCTAATATTGTTTACTATATCTTTCAAAATATATTCAAATGCTATATTAGTTCGTAAAAATAATTTTATTTTAATATTTACATAATTATTAAGAAACTAAGGTGTCATTTGTTTATTAAGAGGTTCTGAGTCTGAATCTGAATACCATTTCTGAATATTAAGAGATGATTCTGACGTCTGAATGTTTATTCATATTTTGCTGTTTGTTTTTTGAAATATCTGAATGGTTGTAATTATCTGTT
>JAUEJL010054315.1:0-20055 GCA_032274825.1 Drosophyllum lusitanicum
TTAGGAGAGAATAAAATAGTTAAAGATTGAGTGGATGAGATTAATTTAGATTAAATGAAGGGTCAAGATTTTATATTAATTGAATTTTAAGAAGTCTTAAAATTTAAGAGGAGAGAGAATGTTAAATGGTTTATATAATATAATATATGAGTTGTGTTCAATAAAGTCAATGTTAAAAACATAGTCTTAAAATTTTTATTTGTGAATTCAGTATACAATCATATGTGATTTATAAAAGCATCTCATGTGAATTAAGAAAATATCACTGCGTCCAAAATTTTAAAATGCAATGTGGACCATTGATGCAATTGATTTAAAGGTTAAAATTGGTCCGTTTGAACTTTGAATTAAGTAGGACTTATTGAACATTCTTCTTAGTTATATATAAGTCTAATGAAGTTAAACTAATAAAAGTCAAAATTAGAATTTTAATTAGAATTTAAATTAATGGTTAAGATTGAACAATTAAATTTATTTTTAGAGTTATTTACAAAAATGGTCCCCGTGGTTGTCATGATTTTCACTTTTGGTTCTTTAACTTCAAAAATTATGAAAATAGTCACTATGATTGTTATTTTGTTTCACTTTTGGTCCTTTAGACTAACTCCAGTTACCTTTGACCGTTAGTCTAAGGGTATTATTGTCATTTTTTCATATTATTCTTGTTACCAAACTTTCCATTGCCTTTTTTCTACCCATCTTTCTAATTAACTTTATAATTACATTTAATTATATTGAATATACTATTTAGTAAAATAAAATACACAATTAGTATCATTTACACCAAATTAAAATTTTAAACAATTAGTCGTCTTTCTTCACTCTTTGTATATCATGACCGTAAACTCAGATAGAAACCCTAGTCAAGAACAATATGGAAAACTCAATAAAAAAATAAGATAAATGGCATAACAAAGAATAATTGTAGACAAAAATTTGTTAAATCAGAACTTGTTCATCAGGGTGATTTACATCAAAATATCCACATATCTGAACTTGTTCAAAATAAAAAAGAATCTGAACTTGTGATGGTGGGGACTGTGGTGAGCGCGGTGACGATGGTGGTTCAAATCGGTTGCGACTCTTTCAATAATGGCGGGCGGTCATTCAATAATGGCGAGGCGGTGATCGTGGCGGTTCAGATCTGGTGAGCGTTGGTGGCGGTGGTTCAGATCTGGTGAGCGGCGGTCATGGTGGTTTAGATCCGGTGGCGACCGTTCAATAATGGCGAGGCGGTGGTGGTCTTAAAGGTATGTCGTCGGTGGTCTTATGGTGAGAGGAAGAGAGAGCTTTGAGGGATAGAGAGTGTGTGTTTTAAGGGAGAGATAGATCGGCAGTGATGGTGGTTGTCCGTCGGTGATGGTTGTTGTCCGGTGAGTGTAGAGAGAGAGAGAATGTGTCTAGTGAGTGGAGAGGGAGAGAGAGCAATTTTGGTAGTGAAAGATGAAAGAGATAGTTTGGTTGTAGGTGGTGGGTTTTTGTTTTAATGATTTAAATATGAAAATTGTGTTTGGCAATATGGATAATTGTTAGAATGACCACAATACCCTTTGACTAACGGTCAAAGATAACTGGAGTTAGCCTAAAGAACCAAAAGTAAAATAAAATGACAACTACAGTGACTATTTTCATAATATTTGAAGTTAAAGGACCAAAAGTGAAAATTAGTGACAACCACACGGACCATCTTTGTAATTAATGTTACAATAAATTTTATACATGTTAGTCTTTTATTTATATTTGAAGATTAGAAGATGTGATATCTACATAATTAAACATAGAGCTATAATTGATGTTTTGGGATCAAATCCTTATAACATTTAGTTGAATTTTATAAATTTAGAGGAACTTGTAAATTTATCAAGCTTTACAGAACATTACAAGAACATAAGAAAATACAAGTGTTACACCGGATGCCAACTAAAAGCCTACCTCGCAAGTCAACTAGCCACGTGGGTAAGGTAACAACGGGTTAGCTTATAAAAGCAAGTGAGTACAAGCAATAAATTGCATACACAATGGTGCTACATGTTTTCTCACACATGGTTATCCTACCATATTGTGGCGTGTTAGGATAGGTGGAAATCGTTTATTGTAGGGTAGGTATACCTACTTACCGACTCTAATTTGGGAGTCTAACATACCTAACCGATTTAGTAGGTAAGCGGATAGTAGCCACCATACATAGTTCGCAGAACCAAAGATTCATAGGGCTCAGTGATTAATCTGAATAACCCAACATCGAAGAACGCCGGGCCCGAAGAACCTATGAATGTTTTGAGTCACCATTGATCCTGAATTCCCGACCCAAAGGTCTTTGAGATTCGGCGTTGTGGCCGACTTCGAACTACAATGTACTGCCGTATAACAACACTCACTTGTTTGAACATATAAGCACGTACACAAGTATTCATCCTACAAATTCCAACCCTATGGACTTGTACACAACAAATGCTCACTAATAAACTTACGAGTAACGATGCATAGCATAGCTTCCTCATATGATTCATAAATCATAGCAACTTCGTGCATAATTATAGTAACAATACTCAACAAGTGCTATTAAGGTTATTTACAAGTTATTAGTCATATATTTAAGTGCATACTACAGGTTACCAAGTAAACGGTACTCACCTCATGTACATACAAGTATGATTAACACGAGTGATAACGTCTATTTTATACATATATTTTATATCCCTATTTATGACCCGTTTATGGCAAATAAGTTTTATTATATGTACTTTAATTATACTATAAAATGATGACTTTGGACGGGAGTTCGAACTAAATTGGGTGAAAAGGGAATAAAAGTGTGCAGATTCAGAAAAAACAAGACAACTCCAAGTCCATTCATTGTTTTCACCATATCTCCTTCATACAAATCCCGATTGAGACGATGTAAGTGGTATAACATATTAGAATATGAGGTGCAAAAGACACACCTATGGAGGGGTGCGCACCACAATAGGTATAACATATTAGAATATGAGGTGCAAAAGACACACCTATGGAGGGGTGCGCACCACAAAATTTCTTCAACAACATTCCATGTGATAAGAGTTTGAAGATAGGGTTATAACAAACCTTGGAACACAAAAACAAGATATCTGTGTTTTTTAATTTATGCACCATGAAGGTTTGGAGGGTGCTCACCACGCCCCTCGGGTTTTATAAATACGTACTTTTTTGTCATTTTTCAAAAGGTTGACCTTGTTTAGGGTTTCTTGAGTCGTTTTAACTGTTCCTTACAAACGAGAGGTATTTTCTATGACTTATTAAGTTAGAAATTTATATTTTAATGAGAGGTATTAACCGGATCATTTGAGTTAATAAAGACCTTGAACGCTTGAATGGATAGATTGTTTATTTGGTAATCATAATAAGATTAGATTAGATTTGTGGTAGCGAGTAGGTGGTCTGAAAGTGTACGTCATTTGTCTAAGTGTGTACCTAATAACCATTAAGAGCATAGTCTGAACCCGTTCATGATGAGTCTTACATTAAAAGTTGATTTTGTGGTTTCTAATTTTTATGGTTGACCAATTCAGTGATTAGGTACTATACATCGAGATAACCTATGATTGGTCAGGGCTTGGGTGTCGACTTTGTAAAACGGATTGATATGTCCATTTGAAAACTTAAAGATGTTTATGATGTATACAATACTTATTTTGTATATAGTTAGTTTAGTTTAGATTAGGTTTAGTTTTTTATGTTTGTTTTCCGTTTCTTAGTTTATAATATAATTATCTATCTCAAGTTTGTTCCTAGGTTGATCATTAATTGAAGTTTGTTATTGTACATACACAGTTCTATGTGGGTTCGACCCGACTTAACCATTTTGATATACTATTAGTCGGAGTATAGTTTCCTTTACTATGAATGTTGAGTGCTGAATTGGTTTTATAAGCGATAAGACTTGCTGTCACACGACATAAACGAGTGACGTTTAACTTAGGTCCTTAGGCACCTACATTAACAACCTATATCAAAACATAGTGCATATGGGCAAAATAACACTAAAACTAGAGGGTCTGACACGACCTATCACACAATCTCACAAATGGCATATGACCATGTTCCAAGAAAAGCCCAGCAGGGTGTGTCCACACTTGACACAGGCATATCAAATCATACGACACACGTTAGTCCGCCAAGTGACATGGTTGTGTTTGTGTTTCCGGATTTCAGCTTTGTTTTTAGAAATCCCAAACCCACCACATCAAACTATTCCAAAACTATAAATGTTGTGTTCTAGGATCACATAATATCATATAATTGCCATACACATACAATCTATCATTAGAAATCACCAAGAACACAAACTTAATCGAACTTATACCATAACCCATCCAAATAGGATTTTAACCCAACATCGACCAATTATAAATTCTTGCAACTGATTTTATATCATTTTAGCTATCAAATGTTGTTAGAATTACAAGCATGATGAACTACTCGTGTGCACATAATCTAACCTTCACTAAACTTATCTACCAATTTCTCAAGAACAAAATCATGGAAAAGAGAAACACTTACAACTTGATACATTAAGAATGGATGATTAGACACTTGTGATAGGATTAATATGAAGATTGGAGCTTAATTGAGGTTTCTTCCTGTTGAAAAAGGAAAGTATATGGGATCAGCAAGATCAAAGGAATCCTCATCATATCCCATGATTCAAGCTCACATTTACAGCAAATCAATTATTCTCAAATTAGACAGTGTTTTCCTTATTGTACCTCTGTAATATCATGTATAAATAGGGGTGCTACCTTCTGTGTAAAGTATCGAAAAAACATTGAATACAAAATACAATTCTTCTCTTCTTTTCATCTTGTTAACACTTCCTCATAGGGAAATCTTCCTATAGGGATTGAGAACAAGAAAGAACAAGTATGTATGTGTGTTGACATAGACAGAAGAGAAAACCGGCTTATTGGCTGATTTTAAAATCAGGTATTGTAATATCCATTTCTCAAATGTAAATTTTATTATAGTAATGATAATAAAAGAGATTCTTTGTATTTAAATGCTATTGATTGTTTAAGGACATTAGGGGTGTTTGAAAACTAGGACTAATTAGGAAGGTATAAATACCAAAGCTGGGGCACTAAGGCCTAGGTGTACGTACTATAGCCGGAATTGTGGTATCAAGGTGATGTTAGTGTTTAATCGTTGCCGAAGGAAGAAAGGGCCGAATCATCTTTGTTTTTACATCAAAAACATTAAGGGAACATGAAGTGACTATCCCTAATCACTCGTGTATGATTCTATGTGGTTTTTTTAATCATGTTTATATAGGTTTAGATTTAGGTTTAAGAGGTTGTTGTTACGGTTCGGTTAAAGAGTTTGGACTGAGAACTAAAATGAAATTTGAACCATGATTTTGTAAAAACGGAATTAAGCTTGAGGAGTTTGTTAAAATGGTATTAGGGATTCCCCAGAACAAAAATGACGTGAAATGATCAAGTTTCCATTGAGATCGATTAGGGGTTCATCGGCTATTTCTTGAGGAATCGCAAATTTTCTTGTGCAGAATCGAAAACTGAACTTGATGAGCAATCGTAAATATCCAAAAGGTGAGGAATCGTAATTCATGAATTTGTGTGTAGACCATAATCGAAAAAGTTGTATACAATCGTAAATGAGTTGAGTCTCTTTGTGAGATTCCTTGATCGCAAATCAAGGGATCTTAAATGGCAATCGGAAACTAGCACATTGGGGCCAAATCGCAAACTAGAATCGTAAATCTTGATATGTACTCCAATCAAAAATTGTAACATGTACGTGAAATTGTAAACTAGAATATAGACCGAATCGCAAATTAGGAGTGAAGTGAAAGAGTTGGGGAAACTGTTGTTTATGGGGTTCTGTGTATGGTTTAACTTATGTGGTGTTTACTTCTTATACTCAGATGACTGTTTGTGTGATGGTGTACTGTGATGTGTCAATGTAACATTTATACGCAGCTCGGCGCTAGTTATTGCAGCTTTGGCAATTTATGTGCAGCTTGTCACTTATCCACTTGTGTGGCGTTACTTGATGATGATGTATATTTATTACCTGAATATGTGCTATTTGGTGTAATGTGCTAGCTCACTAAGGTTTATGCTTAGTCGTGTTTGTTGAATGTTTTGAGGACCGTCTTGTATGGACAAGGGCAAGACACCACGTGACGGCTATTTTTCCGTATTCATACAAACTCTGATTTTATCTAAACAATATTATTTGTTTTGGAACTGTAAGTCCTGTGTGCAGGTGGATGATATTAGAAACTTATACATTAAATATTTTATGAAAAGTTTATGAGTTTCTATTATTATTATTATTATTATTATTATTATTATTATTATTATTATTATTATTATTATTATTACACGTATTCTGCTCCCATATTCAACTTAATTACACCTTATCCACACTATTTCTATACATTTTAAGAGAAATATGTTTGAAATCATTATTTTAAACCATTTAATTTTTTATAATTTTTTACTTGTGTTCTAAATTAATTTAACTTTAGCCACATATAAGCAACAATTAATTATTTTTTATCCAATAACTCTATTTCATTTAACTTTTCAAAAATCATTTTACAATACACACGATACCACTAGGGGTTGATACCAAGGCAGGCCCGGGCCTGGGCCACAAGGGCAACCGCCCAGGGCCCAAACATTATTGGGGCCCATATGTTTAAACTTGTGCCTTTATATGTCTGTATATATTTAGCCCACAAATTTAGTAAAACAAACCCAAAAAAGAAAAAAGGGGCCCAACTCCAAACACACGTCCTAGTTCCTCATTCCCGGCTTCTTGCCTTCCCAACTCCTCGTTTACATGAAAAGTACCAAAACGAAAATCTAAGCGTCATACTTTGAAAATTGATAATCGAATCATCCTCAATCATCATCGCAAGTTGAGCAATCGGCAACCCGTTCGCCTTTCAGGAGTTCATCATTTATCTCATCGCAAAGCAAGAAATGCTTGATGTTCGTCTATCAGCTCATGATTGATCGCAAGGCAACAAATTGAAAATTTAGTCCACTGCCCGCTGGTAACTTATAATCGACTAAGAAGAATTTTTTGTAAATTTTATATGCCAATTGCCAACAAAAACCAATCAGGGAATTGAATCAATGTTTGCAATATGTAATTTCGAAATTTTCTGTCCACTCATATGTTTATCATTTAATATGTAGCTAGGTTAATTGATTTTATGGATTTCAAGTTGTAGAAAATATATTTGCTGTTCATTCTTCTTTCTTTGCTTACATGCTTCATGTTAAATCAGAAATCGTATCCCTGTTTGGTGTTTAGAAGTTTTAACCAATAATCATTTTCTTTACCTTTCCAAAGCCAAAATCGAGTTTTGAATTTTAATACCAATCAAGGAACGTTCAAGAAAATCACAATCAGGTGCTTAAATTCTTACTCAAAAACAGTTTAAGACTTTCTATTTACTTTCTTTGGAAATTTCATATTGCTTGAAAGCTTTATTTAATTGTGTTTTGTTTTAGCTTGATAGTTTTCTATCTTATTATATTTTGCTTTGCTTGGCTATATGTAATCTACACTTACAACCACAAAAACCAAAAATAACTTTAAACACATTATTAAACTTTAATGTCACAGGTTAGTCAAGGAAGTTAATTTTTTTTATCCGAGGAAGGAAATCATCAAAGCCTTATCATGATAGAATAATACATGCAAAGGTTTAAAAATTCAAACCACAAAGTTGCATAGCTAATGAGTTTTATCATCGAGAATAACTTCAAAAAGATGTCTTTGTGATGAGAAAACAGTAACAAGGACGTTGGTGATTAACTTCAGTTGGTCATGAGTTTTTATATGTTTCAATAATTTTAGGGCCCTTTTTTTGTTTTTGCCCAGAGCCCCAAAAATCTATGGACCGGCCCTGGTTGATACATCTATTTCATGTGTGGTGATTCCCATACGGGATTGATACATTTATTTTAAAACATGATAGGATTTATCACATTAGTTGTAAACGTACTTCATAAATTTACCTTTTTATAGTCACATAAATGGCTCAAATGTTAATTTAGATAACATTTTATAAAATTTCAAATTAGGTCCACGAAATATTTAATTTAGTTCGAAAAGTGCACTTCTGGAATCAGATTGTATAGTTCTAACTTATTACATGTATTTACTAAACAAAATTACATAGTTTGTGTACCCATATAATATGGGTTGCCAAAATACAGAAAAGTAAAGCAAAATGTAAGTTGGGTAAATATGAAATTATGTTATTTAAAACATATCATGTTAGTATATCAATTGGTTTATAAACTCGTGCACACATGGGTATTAAGTATATTAGAGAAGTAAACTTGAAATGTATTAAAATCAAATAGAAAAATGTAAGTACCGCACATATACAAAAAATTCCAAATACATACATAAGAAACCAAATTAAATTTTATTTGAAGTACTTTATACACAAGTAAACTTAAAAAATAATATAATTGAATATAAAACACGTTTCAAGTATGTAGATAACAACCAAACTATTAAGACAGATACATAAAAATAAAAATTAGACATACAAATTGATTAAAATATATACAAAACAACAAAAACAAATTAGAAGCTTAATCATGCTCATATCACAGATCTTGATATCTCACGGATCAGCCAATGGGCGACTAGAAATAAGAAAAAGAAGTGAATCTACTCAAGACACAAATTATTAAATCAAGCAAAAGCAACAACATCTAATAAACAACCATTCTACTTGGTCAACCTGATGATTGACAAAAAATAAAATGATAGTTAGTATATACTATGAGATGTAAAGAACAACTAAAAGTTTTTCATATTTAGAGAAAATGGAAATCCAAGTTCGCATAACTAATAACTTAGTGACGATTTAAGCGCATAGGTTTAAGAGAAAGAATATATATATATATATATATATATAGAGAGAGAGAGAGAGAGAGAGAGAGAGATTTGTACACATGAACATTACATGACTAAACTTGAAACATAATATAATCCAATAGAGAATCGTTTGATAATTTAATGAATCAAAATAAGTTAATAAAGTGGCTTGTCTCCATGCTTAAATCTGCTACTAATGACCACATGTCTTACCTTTTGAACGGGTTCCATTGCATTTCTACTTCTAAAGCGGAACTAAAAGAAAAAAATAATGACTCGCGTGTTAAATCTTAAAAAATCAAGAATGTTTTCCTGTCTTGTGTATAAAATATTAACACTTCTATTTTAACATTACCTTTGGCTAACTACCTACACTAATAAAATAGTTTCAGGATCATCAATAATAGCTATCTTTACATCTCTGAATTTAGAAGATACATTTTGTTTTAAATCATATTTTATAAAATGTTTCATATCTCTTTTTAATAAGATTAAAAATGCTTTAAAATCCATAGCTAAACACTTTGAATAACATACCCAAGTTGACTACTCAGCTAATCACCATAATCCCAAAAAATCCCACTCAGCTAAACAAAAGATTACCTACCCACTACTATTAATGGATAACAAAAAATTAAGAATATACTAATTTTAAGAAAGTGTCATATTATAATAAAACTTATACCAAAACGTAGACAACAAATGAGACGGTCGCAAATATATAATTATTTTTTCTCTAAACAAAATATATCACAAGTTATTAAACATTATTTATAAACAACTTATAATTGATTACATGAATACACAATTTTTATAAAACTTCCTCATATTTTCTTAAAAACCCTCACATGTTTCATAAAACCCCCCTCACAATTTTCATCCAGCCCTCTTTTAATTGATTTAAAATTGAATTCAATTTAGGGAATCCGTGTTTAATAAAATAGGATAACATCTTTCTAAAATTGTTTTATAAAATTAGAGAATTGTGAAATTAGATATTTTGATTGGTTGATAGAGATTGATTTAATAGGTATAAATAGAAAGAAGGTAAACCTTATATATATATATATATATATATATATAGTTATAGATATTTTAGTTTTTACAAGGCCAAACATAGATGTTTAGACATAAAAAGCTTTGATATCCTCATCTTGTTCGAAATAAGGAACATCTTTTACTCCCATACTTACATATGCTTCCACTTCATTACCTCGTGTATCATCTAGTAAAACCATAGCTCTTGAACTAGGTTCATTTAGAGCTTATCCATACTGGGTTTCCAAATCTAAAGTCAACTTTATAAAATGGAAACTTACACCAACTATGTAACGCTTGTTTTTTTAAATGTGCAACAAGGAAATAACAATTACTACTCATTAAAATAGGGTAACAACCGGCACACGTAATATAAAAATAGTTTTCCTTTGATGTTGCATAAAACTCTCAACCTGTCCACGTGGAAGCCTTGTTAGCCACAAATCCTGAAAAAAAAACCAGAAGGAATGAGTTATAAAGCCTAGTGAGTAACTCCACAAAGAACTCAAATGATAATAATTAACATGTAAATGTAAATTATCAAGTATGCCATGCAGGCCTCTGTTTTGCCAGTCGGGCATCTCATTAGCCATTTAGGCATCTCATTTGCCACTCAGACATCTCGTTGCTATTCAGGCATCTCATTTGCCACTCGGGCTAGTGTGTAACACAATACACATAACATAAACAGATACAAGAAACATCACATATATTTATATCATCATCAAGGACTTATATATGGTCTTACCTTTGGTAGTCACATCGACAGTTGAAAGTCACATCAGCATCTAGCTAGTCTCATTGACCAGTCATATGTGCCTCTCAGGCTAAAGCATCATCACGTAATACACATCTCGCATATGGATGTATAGGATTAGACATCATTTCTCATATATGTAGATATATGTATATTTATCACATACTTCTCGTCTCACACAAAATCACTTGACAAACTATAATTAGCACAATTATAGCTAAATGTACACTCTTTATAACTCTAATTATTCTCTTTCTCTTGATTTATCTAATCATGGCATACTCGTATAGCCTTTATATATTATTACACGTTTACACCGTCTCTACATGATTCTTCCATCTCTCACTCATTTCATTTCTCTTTTCTGTATTATTAATTTATATATATATATATATATATGTGTGTGTGTGTGTGTGTGTGTGTATAGACATAGTCTATTATATACTCTCATATTTGTATGTTTATATATTTACGTACATATGTATGGATACTCTTATATTTAACACTTCTCTATGCATGTCACAAAGATACCACTCTTCTTAGTATTTCCACACATACTCATAATGTATATAGGTATGTATTTATAGTGTATAACTCTATAAGAACGCATTCTCTTTATTTATAAATTTATACACATCAAGATCTCTTATTTAAATCATTGTATACTCTTTAAATTTATGATTCACACCACACTAATTATATTTGCTCTTTAACGGTTAAGGTTAATTAATAAATATTAACCCTACTCTTTTCTCTCTTTTAATTAACGGATTCTCACTTCTTGTTTATCCATTCATACTCATTTCTCGTTAATTAGTATAATACTAGAATACTCATTTGTTAATCATAAGCACGTATCTCTGTTTCTCGTCTCTTAACAATAGTTATACTCTTCTTTGTTAACTTTATATTCATCTCTATACTCTTTAACAATTTAGTTAATTAATAAGAATTCTCTAGATACCATCACATAATAATAATCATACAATAAATCTCATTCTGGTATCAAACATGTACGATCACATAATTAATATCTCTAAGTATTAGGTTGAGGTACTCACCGATGGTCCGTAGCTTCCATTATCTCCTTTCGTCTTTTTCTTAGGTCCTCAAATACCTAAGAATAATTATATGATACTCATTACTCTTACTCGATTAAAACGCTACTTTAAAAAACACTACACAGGACAAGGCACGCCCGTGCTTTTACTCATAGGTACGCCCGTGATCAACATACACACTCTGGGCCTCTCTAGGGCAAGGTATGCCCGTACCTTTTTGGTCACACCCGTGCCTCCTCAGGTATGCCCCAGGGGCACGGTTTGTTCTTGAGGGGCACGCCCATGCCCTTCAACTTACAGCAAAAGGTCTAAACAGAACCCATTGGTTTCCGACCAAAACACATCCAAATCACTTTCAATTACTTTCCGGTACTCATAAACATCCTCAAAACACTAACCAACCATATTAAACATCATACTAACACTCTTTGATCACAAACTAACTCTTAAACTCAATAATTCAATTAACACTTTAAAACTCAAAAATATAGATTACTTACAATCTTTAACTTGAATTCCTAAGTTGGTATATATGTTTATCCTCCTTGTTAATCATCAATCTCATGTCTAAGATTTCTTATCCAAAATTTAGGAAATATGTATGTATGTGTGTTGGTGTTTTAGTGAAGAAGAACAAGAATGTTCTAGAAGGGAAACAAGAAGAAGAAACATATGGGAAAGGAGGCTGCCGCCTCTTTTGGGGTGGTGGTCTCTTTGATGGGCATCCCGCTCCCCTTTTTAACTTATAACTCACTCATACGATACCCTAGAATCTTAACGGGGATATATTTAGAATCATCATTTTAAACCATTCAATAATTTATAACCTCTACTCATTTTTCTCCTCTTTTATTTCACAACTCAATATAATAACATTTATAAAATTTGAGGTGTTACAAACTAGTTATTCAAATTAAGTTTGTGGTATCAGAAACATTGGTATATTGAGAGAAGGAATCCAAAACCTTTGCTTTCTCTTCATTGTTATCATTAAGTACTTTTAAATAATTTTTAATGGCTTTCTTGAGATTATCCTTTAATAAATTTGTCAACTCTTTTATCCTCTTGCTAGAATCACATGAAGTGACTCTCATCCCCGAAAAATTCCCGAATGCATTTTCGGGTATTAGCTTTATTTATATTATTTGAGTTCGCTAGGCGGAGTTGATAGCCATGTCGAAGCTCCTTCTTAGTTCCTAGTAATGTTATTTTGTGTTGCCCTTAAAAAAATTCTGAGATTCAAAGCTCACAATTTTAACATGGGACCTAATTGTTAACATCAACTTTATTCTAACTCGTAATACAATCCCAATCACATTTTTTGCTTTAAGGTATTTTACGAATTACGATATTCTTAGAGAACAACTCAAAGTTAAAGACGGTTCGAATAACTAAAAGAAAAAATCACATAAACTTTTTTAAAAACTAAGGCCATGCGTAGCGGGTTAGGGAGGGAGCTTCGCAGGGGCGGACCCAAGGGTTACCGAATGGGGTCACGGGACACCATCCAATTTTGTACGCGTAGTGTAAATTTCGATCTCGCGTAGTGCAAATTTCGATTTTTTCGAGATGGTGCTACCATCCATTTCAAATTTTAGGTCCGGTGCTACCATCAATTTCAAATCATGGGTCCGCCCCTGGCCCCAGTCCCAACCTCTTTCGCCAAACACACCCCAAGGATAGAAATATTGGAAACTTTTGTGTTGGTATTTGGTTTTCGATTTCCAATTTTTAAATTTAGAGTGTGTTTGACAACGAGCTTATGGGGGATTATAGGGGCTTGAGATTCTAGTTTTCATAATCCCCAGTCCTCTAGCCTTGTTCGGGTGTTAAAATCTTAAGGGGATTATTAAAAACATTATCCCCCATAAGTCCCAAAATAAAAGCTTTTTCAAATAGCTTATGGCTTAAGCTTAGGATTATCAATTAATCAGCCCTAACCCAGCTAGTTTCGTCAAACACACCCTAATTAGCGATGTACAACTTAAATTTGAAGCCTAACTTACTAGTAATTTTTTAAAAATAGCGGGGTCCACTCACCCTCTAAGTTTTCTATAAAATTGCCTTGCCGGTAATTTTTTTGTGCATAACATCTTCCCAAAATTAACTGTAACTAACATATACGTACAGTTAGTTCCATGGCCACGGACTATACTCGTCCGCTCTGGAGTCTCCTAAGTAATACTAACTCTGAATTTCAGCGGTTGCAAATTGGTACTCAAGATGCTCAAAAACGAATTGCATATGTTCACGAGTTAATAATTAGAAAGTATGGCGTTATCCCGTTGATAAGCGCGGCTGGTCATGGGTGTCAATTCTTGGTGTTGCGCTTTATAGAATATGCAGAAATGTTCAAGTCAGACCTTCTCACAGGCCAACCTTTGGATCTCCAAAAGTTCCTGGGCTATAGGGACGAATATGATCAAACTGCGTTGCAAAGGGCGGCTAGCTACGGTCACCTTGGAGTGGTAAATATATTGTTGGATTATGTTTCTGAGGAGCATCTCACATCATACAGAGATGCTAATGGCTTTACTCCACTACAGTTGTTAAAGGATCCTGTATATGACGAATTAATAATAAACAAATTGAAGAAAACAGCACGCGGAAAGGTGGATTCATTTGTCTCTAAAACTGTTCATCAAGGTAACGTTAAAAATTAATTACATTAATTATTCCATACTTAATAACTAAATTAATGGAGCTAGCTTGGTAAATTAATTATTTAATTGAAGCTAGCATTTTATTTTCAACTTATATGCATGTTAATTTTGATCAATTAAGTAATTAATGAGTCACCAAACTTTTTTCTACTAATTAATAATACTAAGTAGCTAGTACATAGCTATCTATATTTGTCTCTACAATTATTGGTATCTTACCTTGACCATTGTATCGTAAGATCTTGATGCAATATTGATTCACTCACGTTAATGAACTAAAAAAATCATACTTACCGGCTTAAGAGTATAAGGAGTGAGAGTAGGGTAAGATGTGTGGTGCCACATCGTGAAGGTGTGATGAAAAGATATGTATGATAATTACCACATCTTAAACAGGAATGTGGTGGAGAATGAACACTATAAAACAGAGTGGTGTGAGAAAAAAAAAAACTGATGTAGCTATTTTGATGGATATGGTAAAGTATTACCACTCTCATGACTTAAAGAATAGATGGCATATCAAGTATGTGATCTTCCGTACGTGCAACATCTCAATCTTGTCAATCCAATTTTAATCAGTTTTAGTCGGTTTAAAAGTTAATTATTTTCGGTGAACCGATGAATTATCATTTTATGCAAGGTTATCAAGATTGGGATCTTACCTAGGATCGTTTTTATCTTTGCAAGATCGAATCATAAGATCGAGATCGATTGAGATCTTAAGATTCTACCACAAGTCACAAAAGGTTTTTTTTAGTTTTTTTATATGCTATAAAAACCAATTATACAATATTTTTACGAGAAATGAAACATTAAATTTTAAAATAACATACATCAAATCGTCTAAATTTTAAATATTAAGTGCATAGATAACAACTCACCATAATTCATTAGTTTGCATATTATAATAACATTTAATATATGACTCTTAAACACAATCAATAAATCTAGAGCTTATTATGCATAACATTAATTCTTATTTCATAAAAAAATCTTATTCTTGTGAACACATATATCTTATAACAAAAGAAAAATAAAAAAATGTGACGTGTATAAAGTAGAAAACTGTCAACAATTGTTTTTAGCACAAGGTTGATCACTTAAAAATTTAAAAATAATAAAAATAAAGTTGTAGTAGTAATAAAAAATGTAAAATATAAAAATGTAAAATAATAGTAATAATTAAAATAAGTAAAAAAAACAAAAAAAATTGGATCGTGGGATCGCATAACGATCCTACGATCTTACGATCCTAAGTACGATCCTAAGTACGATCCGACGCGTTTTTGGTAGGTGGGATCGTAGGATCGTACGATCCTACGATCAAGATCGCGATTTTGATTACTATGATTTTATGTATAATTAATTAATTAAATTATATTTGACTCAAAGAAGAACATATTTTTGACATGAAAATATGTATATATTAAAAAAGCCACATCAAATTGCGGGTATAAAGTTTATTGGGTGCGATAATTATACTATTAAGAGTCTTGAATATACTACTCTCATAAAACTAGGGGTGTTTAAAATAATCTGAGTCCGAACATTTATTTTATTGGATATTGAATTGTCAATATAACGGTTAAAACTACCATGTAAAAATAGAAATCTTAGCTAAGTTGCTCAATATATAAGAAAAAGTTAGCGATTTGGTTACCATGAATTCTTTTAGGCCTAGGGGTAAACGTCTTTATCCTAAGACGTTCCGGATATCCGAATATTTGGATCCAGATTAGTAAATTTTTAAAGTTTCGGTATATCGGATATCCGATATCCAAATAATATTTTTTATTTTATATTTTTATATTGCTTATTTATTTAATTTTCTTAACTTTTATAGTTTCATTTAAATGCATTTTTTATTTTGAAGCATATTTGAGCTATTTTTTGTACTTAAAGTTTAAAATATGATTATTTAGTAATTATATTTTTAAAATAAGTTATATAAAAATATATATTTTGAAATTTTTGGATAATTCGAATATCCGATATCCGATTCGAAATTTCGGATACTAAAACCAACTATCCGAATATATGAAGTTACTACACATAAAATAAGTGGAAAGAGAAAAAGACATAAGGGTATACTGAGTGTTATAAACATTGGTGACAAACCCGTAAATTCAATCTCGCTAGTCCTTCCATTTCATCTCACTTGCACATCATATCATTTCTCTCGCTCATCTCCTAGCCAAGAAAATATTATGCCTTGCGATTAGGGGGTGTCATGTTAAATGGTTCGTGTCGTGTTCGTGTCAACCATTTTCGTGTTATTTTCGTGCTCATCTCCTAGGCAAGGAAATACTATTTTCGTGTTATTTTCGTGCTCACCCATTTTCGTGTTCGTGTCGACCATTGTCGATAATGATCAATCATGGATGTAGTTAGTTCAAACAAGGAAATTATAGTCAAGATTGACTAATCTGAGTCATAGTTAGTTTAAACAGGTAAATAATTAGGTATCATTTGAGACAAACTCTATTAATACAAGTCAAACATGGTAAACTATAATCGCAAAGCGTTGCTTAAAATCAAACGTATTAGACACAGATAAAAAAAGTTAGTGGCTAATCACATATCATCCGGTGTCATTAGACTTTAGTATGATTAAGATGGTTAATCCATATCATATGGTGTCAATGTGTCATTTATATTTAATAGAGTTAAACACAACTCGTTGGTCAACATTGGTCAAACATGTTTATTTTTTGTTCAAAAAAGTTCAGGTATGTGAAACAATGTCACAGTTTGTTCACATAAGTTAATCATAGTTAACACTAGTTAATTAATATAATATTTTGTTCAAATAGATGAATCATGATCAACATTAAGTAAATCATGATTAGACTTGCTTCAATTAGATTAATCAAAATCACATTTAGTTCGAATAAGTAAATAAGGATCAATATCGAGTCAATCATGATCAGATTTTGTTCAAATAAGTTAACAAGACAATAAATTTCATCTCAAAAAGATATATTTTGATCAATTTTGTATTAAAAAATTTAAAAGTATTTAATATACAAAACTAATAAATACGTAGATTTTTTAATATAAATAGTTATATAATAACTAAAATATAAGAAATTAAAAAGTAAATTTAATATCAAGTTTTTATATTAGTACCTATGTAATAATAAAAAAAATATAAAACAATTGATATAAAATTTCAATTCCCTCTGTCTAATTTTATATCTCTCTCAAATTTTCACTTTCCCACATATATTTTATTTTTTCACCCCCCATCCTTGATAAAACATCGCTCATCCACCTTTTATCTTTTCATTCCTTCTCAAATTTTCACTTTCCCTCATTGTTATTGTTATTTAAGATAACTGATTATTATTGTTTTAAAAAGAAAATAGGAAAATCATTTAAACAAACGGTTTAGATGTTCAGTTTTTGAGAAAAAAGGGGATTCAAAGAGGAGTTAAAATTACATATATCGTTAAAATGTGTTCCCTGAAGCAAATAACGTGTCTAAAAATATGAAGTTCCATTAATGTCTCATTAGTTATTACTTATAATTTGTTAATAGTTTTAAGTTAATATTTTTATTATTATAAAAAATCGTGTTAAACAGGTCACCTACGAGTTATTATGTTCGTGTTGTGTTCATTTCGACCAATTTCATGTCATTGCCAACCCATTCTTAACACAATTCAATTTCGTGTTGTGTTCGTGTTAACTTAGGTCTTGTCAAAATACTCAGCTCACTTCATTCCTCTAACTTTTCCTCTCTCTCTTTAAAACACTTTCTTAATCTCTCTCCTTCGGAGCATTGGTGATTTTACCATTTTTAGCAGCGCCGCTATGGGAGTGGTGTTCTTGCATGCCACAACCATCCACTTAGACCTTCGGTGCAAGGGTAGTATTCCCTCCACCCTAAGGGCTGGGGGGCGAGTGGGTGATAAATTAAAGAACACATGCACCTTGTATTCCTATAGCATTGTGAGAAGCCAACCGTGACTTTGGTCACCGTGGGTAATACACATTCTTTTTATATAATTTTTTAATTTTTTGGTCACCGTGGGTAACACACATTCTTTTCAAGTGTTAATAATAAGATTTTTTTTTTCTTTTAACTAAACCAAACTCGGAAGCCCGTCCAAATTAATTTGAAAGTGTGGTGCATATATTTTTTAATGCTAGCATTTGTAAATAACACTACAAAAAATATGTTATTTATCCACGCTTTATAAAAAATGTGTGAAAAATTTAAGTGTTGTCACGCTTATAATTGTGAAAAATAGTTTAAAAGGTAAAGAGTGTTAGAAAAAGAAAAACTCAACATTTATAGACGTGTACATTTAATTTTAAAAGTTCACGCTTTCATATGTGTGAATTTAGTAATAAATAGATAATTATAGAAGTTCACATTTAAATGCGTGAACTTTTGTAACACTAGAATTATCCACGCTTAGGAATGTGAAAATTTAGATAATTTGTCTACACTAATAAATGTGATTTTTTACTTCAATTTTCACACTTTCAAATATAAAGATTTGGTAGAAATTAGTAACACCCAAAATTTTCACGCTTAATCATAATTATTTACGGTTTTAAGTGTATTAATATTGATAAAAAAGTGTGAATAATTGACATCTTTTTTGTAGTGTAAGGTTGAATTGCAAGGGGTGTCAAAGCACCCACTTACCATAACTTGGCATCGCCTATGGCTATGATTGGGTCCGGTATGACTGATGTGTGATTACTATTTTCCAGTTACGAATGTGACAGAAATTCACGTGCATCACATATATAAGAATTGAACATACTTGCCATGCTGTGTTGATTACAGTGAAAAGTTCTTTTTCTGAGCTTTTGTTAATTGATTTGATTTGTAAAACGTAAAATTTATCCATAGTAGAATTTATTGAGTCCTAAGTATTATTATTACTTTTTAAGTTTAGCTTGGCATGCTGACTTTTGACTTTATTGTTGAGATATTGATCAACCCATATTAATTAATTAACATATATATTTCTTTATACATTAAGAAACCAAATTTGATATACATAATTAAAAAAAAACACCTCAAATTTGATTTTACATATTCAGTAATAGAAAAATAATAAAATAATTACCATGATATTTTTATCAACATTATTCATTGAAGCTGTCTATAACTCCATATATAGTTCTCCAAGTATATTATCCATGTCTTGTTATTTAGATGTTGTCCTTGTTGCTATTTCGATGTTTTTGCTTTCTACTAATTTTATTGATCATGTTAGAGCTGTCAATGAGGTAGATCGGATCGAAACATTTTAAAATTTTGACCCAACCCGTAGACCCATTTAATTGAATTTGCATGTAAGTCAAGATCTGATCCAATGACACGCCTGCAATTTCATGTATACTCCATCTAGGTTCTTGCTAGCTAGCTAGCTACTTTATATTTCAATCAATCTATTTTTGACGTTTGAATGAAAATAAAGGAAAAGGGAATCTTTTAGAAATTTCCAAGCAATTTAGTTTAATTTCATGTATCAACCAACCTAGAATTTTTGTACCGTAATTGTAGCCTAACATGTATTTGTTTATATAATCAATTATAGACTACGAGGAGCTGGAAATGGATCCGACATCTTACCCAACGTCACATAAAAATAAT
>JAUEJL010054326.1:0-20050 GCA_032274825.1 Drosophyllum lusitanicum
TCTGGTTCAGGTTAGGTCAAGTTATTTATTTATCTTTTTGTTGCAAAAATGTGGTTTTTAGTGTTAAGCTGTATTTATTTTTTGAGTTAATTACACCAAAATATATCCAACTTCAAACATCTTCCTGTTCTATGTGTTGGGCTATAAACTTACCTCTTTATGTATCAAACTTCTAAAACTCACCTTTTGATGTAGATAGGTTTCATTTTTCACCATTTGATCTCTTGAAAAAATACACACGCAATACATTAAAAAGTAGGTTCTGAAAGTTTGATGCATCAAAAGATAAGTTTAAAAGTAAAGTACATAAAGTTGTGTATATTTTGGTTTATTTTTTTTTAATTCTAATGTTTACACTATGTTTGTTTATGCATGATACAATGAAATGTATCTAACTTTTAGACTTATTGTTGTCATGTATGTCGAATTCCAAAACTTATTTTTTGTTGTATGAACTTTCCAAACTTGTCTTTAATGTATTTGGGTGTAGTTAACCTGTCTACAAATGAAGTAATATTGTATGTAAATGATAATGAACGCAAAGTGATGTTACGTTGGATCATTAAAAACGCATTTAGGTGTGGTTGCCTGATTGGCGTATGACATACCTTGGGTAACCTACATGACATGTATGTTTATACATTTAAGTACATTTAGCCAGCCAGAAGATATCCATTATAGCAATAAGCCAACTATGTACCTCGGGCATAACATTGGTAGACTGTTTTTGTGCTCTGGGACTCACCCATGTTTCAACTCGATGACATGGTTGTGAGAGCTTATGATTCATGAACTAGGGGATTCTTGGGTACACATAAATTACGTTTGCATTTATTATGTGTTTGATAAACTATATACTTAACTACATTTGTGTTTTCGATGATGTCGTAGCGCTTGTTCTCATAATGCTTTGGCTATATAGCCAGACACCTAACTATGTTGATGTGTATTTTAGGGAAGTAGAGGCCGAAGGATTTTGGTGATACCATGGGAGACACCCCCCATGTCGGCTAAAGGAAGCTCGTAGAAGACTTGGACTCCGATTTATGTTTTCATTTGAAGAATAGCATGTTAATATGTAGACATAGGTGGTGTTTGTTCTAGAAGATGCAAAATCACTTTGCCTTTTTCCATCACTACTCAAGAAGAGGTGATCTCTTGGAGTCTTTTTGGATAATTGTCTTTAGGCAGGAAAACAAGATCTTTTTCTAGGGTTTGTTTCTTATCCTATTCACATCTCATCTGTGTCTTTTGCCCACATCAGAGCGACGATGATGAACTAGACGGAGAAGACATGATTGTCTCGTACGCCCACATAAAATCATGAACAAAATGAGAAGACATAAATCGCCGCCTATGTTGACGATGACAAACAAGATGATTAAACCAACGTTATAATGTTATCCACTTTTTTTCTGCTGATCAAGTAAATATCGTACATAAACTCAATTACTGAAAACCTACACTGTGTCAAAAATTCTAGATACTCTTTCGTGCCTTAAAATCATAAGGATTTCAAAAATTTTAAGCAACATAAAATGACTCATTGCATGGAGAGAAAGCATTGCCAATAAAAAAGTCTGTGGGTTGACTACTTGTCTTGGAAGTTATCCAAAATCCATAAAAAGTCTGGTTTCACTTTTCCAATTCGCAACTACTATAATTACAACTTATATAATTCATAATTAATTATCGAAAAAAAGATTACATAACCCTAGACCGTAAGTAAAAATGGTAGATGATTCTTTCAGAAAATGTATGTTTCATTAACTTGTAACACAACTTTAAAGTAATTATATATTTGGTGGACGAATCAATTTCATAAATGAAAAAAACAACTTTCGATAGATAAATATGAGAATATAATCATATATTGTAACAACAAATATTAGTGGATAACATCATATATAAAAAAACAGTTGACAGCAACTTCTCATTGTTGGGGTACCCATATATAAATCAAGTCTTCCCCAAAATAGAATAACCATCATATAAACATGAGTTGGAATTTCTCATCTTCTCTACCTCTCCTCCTCTTCATCACAACCACAGTCTTCCACCACCACTTGACGGCGGCTCTTCCTCTCTCCACCAACTCACGGTGGATTGTAGACGGTGGAAATGGTGGAGGAAGAGTAAAACTATCGTGCGTGAACTGGGTGAGCCATCTAGACGCAGTGGTTGCAGAGGGTCTAAGCAAACAACCGGTTGATGTGATTTCCAAGAAAATCTTGGAGATGGGATTCAACTGTGTGCGACTCACATACCCACTTTATTTATTCACAAATGACAGTTTAGGATCTGTTACCGTCAGACAGTCACTTCGAAAACTTGGGTTAATTGAGTCCATTGCTGGGTTTCAAGCCAATAATCCTTCCATTATTGACCTTCCCTTGATCAAGGCTTTCCAGGTAACTAGGCCTCTAATATAATTAGTTGTAATTTTTTATATCTCAAATTGACTGGCTTTAAGCTTTTTAATAATTGGTATGGTGACACACTTCTTATCTTATCCTACCTGTCCGCTACATTTGACATTTATTAATAGATAAATCATATGAGAATATAATAAATTATATACTATTCTAATTTTATAATTTTTTTATTGTACGCAAATAACTCTTTTGTGTCGAATTTTTTATTATCATTATATATAATGAACTTTTTATAATTCTCATTCTATACAATAACTTGCATACAATCGAATGATTATGAAAGTTAATTGTACTGTATTTAAAAAAACAATATTGATTGCATACAATAATAACTAATATAAAGTTCATTGTATTTTAATGCAATTTAACTAAGAGGTAAAAGATCATATTAATTAACCGGTTTATTATAGTTTAATATTTCTTATAGGTTTTTAGTGACTAATTCTTTTGAACGAAAGGTTTTTAATTAGTTTTGCATGAGTTATATGAATTAAGTCCTAAAAATGATGTTATAAGTGTATAAATATCCGATACATCTTTTATGACAATTAATAAATAAAAATTGTTTTAATTTGAGAAACCAAAATCTCCTTGTAAAATTTCCTAAATAACAAATAAAAATTAGAACCTTGAATTTCATTTCTTCCAATTCTCGGCAATTATTATTTTTGAAAATTAAGGTTAAATTAAATTAATATTTCATTTCTTCCAATTCTCGGCAATTATTATTTTTGAAAATTAAGGTTAAATTAAATTATTATTATTATTATTTTGTCTTATGGTCCCAATCTTTAACTTTTTTTTTTAACTTAGAAGTAAGACGCAACTCAACTGAATTGAATAAGAATGCGACAAATTTAAGCATCAATCAAGTATAATAATTGACGCAGAGTACAAGGAATTGAATCAAAAGCATCAAGCATTAACTAACAAATATAATTTTTATTTTACAGGAAGTGGTTGCAAGTCTTGACAGAAACAATGTTATGATAATACTAGATAATCAAATAAGCAAGCCGGGTTGGTGTTGCAGTGATTTTGATGGCAACGGCTTCTTTGGCGACCAATACTTTGATCCTCAACTCTGGTTAAAGGGTCTCACCAAAGTCGCCACCATGTTCAGTAACTCGACAAACGTGGTTGGTATGAGTTTAAGGAATGAACTCCGCGGTCCTAAACAGAATGTTAGCATCTGGTATAGGTACAAAAAACAAGTTAATTACCTTTTCAGTATTTTAATAATGATGTATTTAACTTGTTACTAATTCTATAATTAATTACTTACATAATAAACTAGGTACATGCAAAAAGGTGCAGAAGTAGTTCATGCAGCAAATCCTAATGTTCTAGTCATCTTGTCTGGCTTAAGCTATGACAAAGATCTATCTTTCCTTCGAACCCAACCAGTAAGCTTAACATTTAGTGACAAGCTGGTTTTTGAAGTTCATTGGTACGGGTTTTCTGATAGTGAAGATTGGGAAACTGGCAACCCGAACCAAGTATGTGGTCGGGTTGTTGATAATATAATGACAAGATCGGGGTTTCTGATAGATCAAGGTTTCCCTTTGTTTGTAAGTGAATGGGGTGTTGATCAAAGGGGCACAAGTGAGAATGACAATAGGTTCTTGAACTGTTTCTCGGCATGGGCTGCTGATTATGATCTTGATTGGGCTTTGTGGACACTTGCTGGAAGTTATTATATTAGGGAAGGTGTAGTTGGAATGGAGGAGTTTTATGGGGTTTTGAATTGGGATTGGTGTGAACCAAGAAACTCAAGTTTCTTGGAGAAGATATCAGCCATCCAATCTCCTTTTCAAGGTGAGTTAATAACCTTTTTGGTCCATAAATATATTCAAATTAAATTAAGATACAAACAGGAATAAAGTAAATGTAGAAACTACAAAATACTACATTTGAAAAAGTTTCAGGACCAAAGGATTAATAAGCTCAATCTTCTCATCTGTCCTTGGATCTTGAACCATTTTGGACTAAGCAAATAATGCTCCTAATACTACTAGAAAAAACAAAATTTTCCAAGAAGAATCCTAGGGAAAGCCAATTTTCTAAGGGATATTTGAGGAAAATTTGTTCTTGTAAAAAGGCAGAGGAATTTTCCGAGTCCATGGATACAATCCTTAGGGGCTCGGGGCTATTACATCCTCGATTGATGTGTTTTACTTACTATATAGCTCTCTACATGCTATGCAGGACCAGGATTATCAAACACTCGTCCGCATAAAATCATCTTCCATCCAGCCACCGGACTATGCGTGCAACGCCAATCATTTTTCAAACCATTGATTTTGGGTCCATGTTCAGAGGCCGAAGGTTGGGACTATACCCCAAAAAAGACACTAACAATAAAGGGTACATACTACTGCCTACAAGCGGATGGAGTGGGGAAGAAAGCAAAACTAGGTCTAATATGCACGGACACTTCTTCAAAATGGGAAGCCATATCAGCATCTAAATTGCACCTTTCATCCAAGATCGACAATGGCACGGTTGTTTGTTTGGACATAGACTCTGAATACAACATTGTCACCAACACTTGTAAATGCTTAAGCAATGACAACATGTGTGACCCTGCTAGCCAATGGTTTAAAGTCATTAACAGCACAACAGAGTTAGGTAGACAACCCTACAGTAGGATTGATGCAATCCTGCAATCCATTGGAGCAAATTTATTAGGATAGAATTCTTATATGTATATTGTAATTATAATACTAACCGACAATAATACTTAGCATTTTCGTTTGCTATGAAAGTGATATGTGGAGCTATTGCCCCGTTTATCTAAAAACAAGTTAAAGTTGGCATGTATTGCATGATTGCTTGTTTTGGTCCGAACCCATTTTGATTCGTTTTAAACTACTTGGACCCACCAATTTTCCAGCTATCTACTAGGAACCAACAACAATAATGAGACGGATTGAATTTCGAAATACCGAATGAAACTCGCTTGCAAAGTTGTGTAGAGATATGCCTTATAGCTACATGTATATTTCCCACGTATATGTGAGGCAATCTTGAAATCGCGCTAAGTGAACAGAGTCTTAACATGAATTGATGAAAAACAACTGGATTTAATGCACATTGGTTGGAAACTCAAGCAACTGATTCTAAAACGAGCACAATTCTTTCACATAGTTATTTATTCACTGCAATAAACAGGCTAGTTATCTATTTCCTTGAGTTCAATTAGTCTCGAAATCTGAAACATTAACGGATACAGAGAATGGTTACTCGCTCACGCCTTCAAAGATCTGAAAAATGTTAAAAAGTTAACAGGATATACTTGTCACTGACTAAATAATAAAAGATATAATACAATGTTACAACATATATATACAGATATAAAAAAGAATTAATTAATTGTATGATTAAATTTGTAATAGACCTCTATAATATGAAGAAAAAACCCGTTTAGAGTTACGCTACGTGAAGAGAGTCACGACGTCTCTACGATAACCTCGAACAATCAGTATCCTTGGAACATTTTCCACCAACATATCCATATACTCCATGTAGAAATACGATGGGTGGTTTGCCGGCGGCGGCGGCAGGCTCACCAGCACCACCGCCGCCATTCTCGAGTGGTTCATGATGGTTGAATTCAACTTAAGAGTTGTATACAGAAATTTATCCACCTGTTGTTCATTCACCACCACATTCTTCCCATCCGCCCTCATCGGTTTCCCTTCCCGCTCACTTCTCTCCTTCATTTCCGCCATGTAACTCTTAATCCGACCCTGGGCCGCCATAAACGCCTCCACCGATTCATCGGATGCGCCGCTGCCGCCGCCGCCGAGATGATCCCACGACTTGATTGAAATCACAATTACTTCCGCTTGCATTCGAAGATCGTAAAGAAATTTCTTTACATCCCTTTTGAGTTCTTCCGCATCAGAATCCTCCTCAGCAGCACAAAAAACCCTAATTTTGCAGCTATCGAATATCTGTTTTGTTAACAGAAGCTGAGATAGCAACAACATTAAACCGCCGTCTCTAACAATCCAATACAAATCAATCGTCCCGTACTGTCGTTGATACTCATTCGGCCATTCGTCAAGCCCCTTCACTATCACAACCGCTTTATTAGCGACAATACAGTCATTTATTATCGAAACAAAAGTTGCCGGAATCTCTGTCTTGTTTTCCCGTCGCCATATCTCGGGATACCGGATCACGACTATATTCGGTTTTAAATGACCGAGCCCCATCGTCTGAACGATTCCTCGGAATCCGGCTGACATTGTCGGCGCGACGATTATCTCCGCCACACTTTCGCAGCGTCTGTAGTCGGTGTAGGCAGCAAGCTGCTTGCGGGCACTTTTGGCATCTTCGGCACACTCATGGTAATCTCCATCTAAAATAGACACAAATATCGACATTCCCCTGCCTTTTTTCTTCATGCAATTGGCGAAATCAGCAAGCTTTGGATGGCAGGGTACATTTTCCGGCAGCTTACCCCATGGTCTACAGAATATCAGGGGTATAGGGTACCAGTTCTTTGGATGAACATTATTTGCTGTAACCATTAAAAAAACGGTTAATTAAGCCCATATTAAATTTCATTGATAACATAAACTGCGAAGAGCTATTGAACTCGCCTCCTAAAGATCGAAGACTGCGAAGAGCTAGTTGAAAATATGCGCTCTTAAAACCATCTCCCCAGTCACCAGCTTTTCCCTTAAGGCTCACATAATAGTATATTAGGCTAACCAGTGCTAGGGAAACCACAGTGAATGACGAGGAAATCAAAAACATGATTACTGCAAATAACATCGAAACGTTATACGAATGGGAGTAAAAGTGTGTAAAAGTTGGATATTTGGGTCATGGGAGCATACCAATACAAAGACATGCTCCAAAGAGAGAAGCACTCCAATGATGAAATTTCCAGCGAGGACGCCAGCTAGGCGCATCTAAGAGGTCTAGAAGAAAGCAGGATAAGTTGACACCCGCATAACACAGAAGGTAAAACATTGTTATGGTCGGGGAGATAAGATCCAGATTCCCAATTATGACACAACCGATGCATAGGAATGCTGTAAATAAGGTTGCGATGTGAGGTTCACTACCATCTGGAACCTTAAAGTAGTTAAGAACAGGCAGGATGTTATCATTAGCTATTGCTGCAAGCAGACGTGGGGCACCTGTTAGGCTTTGTAGAGCAGCGCCCAATGTTGAAAGAATAATTCCTATGTATATAATTGTTGAAGAAGGCCATGCAATGGTAGCTGTCAATAATCTGTAACAAAAATTACAAGAAACTTAAGTTATTGCCATTACGATGCCACATCAGCTATGTTTTACAACTGGCACACCATATCACCTATGTAACATATCTAACAGGTAACACGGGTGCGGCAGCAGGTCGATATTTCAAAGTATTTTGGTACATGGTAACTTGAGTGGTTAAAACTCTGGTAAAAAGAAGTAAAAAGGTTTAAGGCGGAATGATGGTGTAATTTGATTGCAATTTAGAGACATTTGGCATAAAGATAGGACATATGGGTGAGAATATCACAGATAGATGAAAGCCAACCGACTTATTGACTTGGTGATTAATGTGTTTTGATGCAATACACAAAGTTTCAAGTAATTACCAAACCATTCGTAGTTCACCAAGCAATTTGACTAATAAATGACATAAATAACTATTTACAAAGGAACTCTGTTCTAGTGTAGAAAAACAGTAACCTGTCTGTATAAAGTTTCTCTCTGGTAGCAACAGATCCAAAAAGGAATACAGATATTATGTACATGAATGTAGTTGTTAGTGTTGCAGCCAGAGTCCCAATAGGAATAGACCGCTGGGTGTCTTTCAATGAAGCCGAGCGATTAGAACCAGCCATAATGCCTGTTACAGCTGGGAAAAAAAGTCCTACCAAAGCACTGTTGATGGAAAAAAGATGCAGCTATTAAAAACTAGAAGCCTTTGATCCCAAATATTTGGTAAATATATATAGGTATGTATACTACAAAAAAGCATGAATTATAACAAGAAAAACACCAATTTTGAAGCAAAAGTATTAACTATTAAGATATTATGCACCGCGGACACATTAATGACAGCTAGGAACGCCATATATTAGAGATAGGTTGATAAATCTGATACATCATCATGGGGAGAAAAGATAAAAAATCCATCACACTCACTACATTTACAAAAATAAATACGTTTCGACTTAAGTACTAACGCAATGCGTGTGAAACAACTGATGAAGTCACTGCTTATGATACGTAAACAGTAAACCTATAAGGTCGCACTGAAAGAGCAAAGAAACACCTAATATCAATCAAATATGATTTTACCAAGTCCAAACAAATACCTTTGTAAGTCGCACAGAGCAAAATGGCAAAGTCCATAATTGTTTTAGATACCTTACCAAGAAAGGTCAAAAGGTTGATTTTTGATAGCCGCAGCCATGCTTATTAGAAATCACGACTGTGCATGGTCAAGTTGGTGAACCCATGCAATGGCTGCACCCCCATGCTTATTGCGTGATCACAGACTCAAAGTGGATGTCAACATACGGTGGAAAAGCTAGCACTCGTATTATGTCAGTGACATGCTCATGTGTGCATACTTGTAGAGAACATCACCCTTGGTGTCTACATCTGTGCATTTCTCAGTTTTGGTATACCCTCCTACCTCTATATGAGTATATGGTCATTTTGTTCCTACACAATGTTTGCTTGGATCCATGTGTTGTTTTTATGCTTACCGTTGTCATTTTTATGTTGCTCTTAGTCGTGTGAACCTTAACATAAAGTTCAAACAAACTAATGATGTGTTGCATCAAGTTTTGGTGAAAGTGGAGGTGATTACTTAAAGCTTGGGGTGAGAAAGTTAACATAAAACTTGGTAGCTTCTATGTTTAACTAGACAGTAAAAGTGCATGTTTGTTGGAAGACACGACGAGACTAAATTAAGCCTATAACCCCATATGAAACAAGCATAAAAAACCTGTAAGGCCAAATCTATAGTTATTCTTAAGGCCTTAACCTTGTCAGAATCCTTTTTCGTATAAAAAAACATTGAATTATTACAAAATCTTTCCTCGTAATCTTATTAGGGAAATTAGTGAGTCTGATAACTTTAATGTGTCCATAAATTTTGTTAAAATCAAACATCACGATCAAGAAAGTTGAAGATAAGAATATCACTCAGTGCTTCAGAAATTTACTTGAAGTTCCAGTATCTATCTCCATCAGGATCAGGTATCCCAGCATTGTTTGTGTTCTGATAACCAGAATTCCAGTTATCCCTAAAAGATTTTGAACTCAAGCCCGTGACTCCAGCAACTTCAAGCATTGTGAGAAAGGTATAGTTAGTTATACTTTTTTTAGAGAAAATGGGCCCAAATATTTGCAATGAAACCACACCTGGATTATCCCTCCTTGCCAGAAGTATCCCAATGAAGATGCATATCAATGAGAATAAAACAGGTATTAGAAAGGCTGGTGCAACCTTGTTAATAATATTTACACCACCAAAAACTATAAAAACTAAAATGATTGTGACAACAATCCCATAAATTTGCAGGTCATGTAAGCTTGGACTAGTAATCGGTTCTGCAACTTCTGCTCCATTTACTTCTGTGACAGTCTCTGCATCAATAAATGTAGAGCCCCATAATGTCATTTAGCAAAAAAAAAAAAAACTTCAAATGCATTTAAATGTCTACAGTAAATCATTAATAACCTCTAAAGATCCCTGCCTTTGGCACAGCACTTAAAAATGTCTCCACAGCTCCCAGAACATACCTATAAAAAAATAAAATTACAGATATTAGTAATAAAACATGTTGATGGCTATAATAACCAACTCACGGTATATGCTCACATAGCACCAGCAACTGCATTCCCTAAAAAGAAACATAATCCTATACTCACTCCAACTTCAGGTCCTAAGGCACGACCAATAAGATAGTAAGGTCCTCCACCCTGAAGCAAAACAAAACAGAAAGAAAAGACTAATATCAACAATAAAAAGGATTAAAATTCATGCAGGAATGTCTTATGAATACGATAATTTAATTTTCTAAAACTAAGTTTTCACATGAACATCCTGAAGAGAACAAGCTATGAAATTAGACAAAGGGAAAGAAGGAAAATGGTAACTTAATAGAAATACACCTTCATTGCACCATTAGTCGCAATCGCACTCAATGATACGGCAGTCAAAAAAGTACACAAACCACACAAGGCTACTAACAATAGCGACCCACTTATGCCTGCAATGCCAACAATCCTGTAAAGTCCAAGTTCACAGTACTATTAATATTTGAATATTTAGCAGATAATTGCACATAATAAAATAAGCCAGAAAAAGACATACCAAGAAAATCGTATGTAGTAGATGATTCCCAAAATGTTTTGCAAGCATGGGATAAAGACTCCTATCATTGTCCCCACTTTTACAGTGCTACTAACCTGCATTGAGTAATTTCAAACCACATGAATAAGCTTGGGTTGAGAGCATTAAAAACGCAAGAGGCAATTGACTTGACTCAAAAGGTCTATTTCAATGCAACAGCCAGATACTTAAGCATAATAATTAGAAGTTTAAAACCATACAAAGGATATTTCTAGGTACAGTTTAGTACCTTTGGATCTTTGGCAGCAGTAGAACCATCATCACCGTTTTTTGGACTAGTAGGCACGGAGATCTGCTCTCCAGTCATGCTGAGATTGGAAGCTCATGACATCAGTTTTGCGGCTTATAGTAACAAAAGCAACATAGAAATGAGCTAAACATCAGCAATATTAGTAGATTTTTAAGATATTCATGGACATGTATTACTACCATCAGAAGATAATGAGGAAAGATGTGTTCTGTTAACATCAAAAGTTCGAAACAACATATTTTGAGAAAACTACGATTAAGTATCATAAACTCATAATAGCCTATCCCCGTCAGCTTCAACTCCTTGGGTGGCCTTCTTTTAAAAAGATACGAGACAAATAGATAAATAACTGACTATTCCCATTTATATAAGTAATACGACTCCCTAACCCCTGCTCGAACACAGCCCCTGACACAATGCAAGTTCAACGAGTATGACAGAAAAAATGGTAAAGAAACTATCAGTGCACTGAACAATTGCTCACAAGCAATGTGTACAAAACTTAAGTGGATATTAAGAATTCCAAATAATGATATACCAAAGAAGAAAAAAATTAAAAAAAAGAATCAAGCTGCTGGTACCTTTTAAGACCAAGAATATTTACAAGAGAATCAAATCCAAATAGCTCGAGTTTAGATTCTCCTCGAGCACCATTGGCTCCTCGATTGTTAGGAGTTGACTCTTCTCTAGCTGGCTGCCTAGTTCTTACTTTCCTGGCATATATAAATCAATTCCAAGCTGTTAAAAAACATATGAATGCAAAAGCTCACTTCCACACAATATCTTAGCGTGTTTTAAGATTTTCATTTTTGTTCATTCACTGCCAACTTAAAGAGCTTCTGAATCAACATTGGAAATGAACAAAAAAGTAAAATAAAAATGGAACTGTGTGTTTTGGCTTCAAAAAATTGAAACATCTACAACAATAAAAGCCCAAATTTCTTGCTTCCCATTTGATCCAGGAGTAAGTAACAAACTTTTCCACTAAATTCCTACATTTTCCAAAACATGGAAGTAATACTAGCTACTAGTAATGCAATTTCATGATGTCAAAATCATACAGCTTCAATTTGCTTGAGTTTATTTTTTCTTCTTTCTCAATTTCTTTAGTTCCCCCTTGATTGTTCCAAGTACTATGGAATTGTATATCGTAGTAATTAATCCTTAAAAAATAGAGGAAAAAAACTAACTTCAAGGAATCGTTGGCCTTAGATGAAGATCCAGGATCAAAGGAGGACATTTCGAGGACGACGGGATCATTATCTTGGGCGACGACAGGGCCGTAACCCCGACCATCCCGGCGTCCGGATGACGACGTTTCGTCGTCTTCAGAGCCTTCGATCTCTTCGTTCCTCATTTAGTCGCCTGAATCAACAATTAATCAATAGAGAGAGAAATATGAAGAATCAAAATCGAATGCCAGACAGAAATGGCGATGATTTCGTGCGTATGATCAGAGGATTGTTTATGGAGATAGAAACGCCATTAAAGGAGGAGAAAGAGATACAGGGGAGGGAGGGAAAGAGGGAGGGTGGGTGCGCGTTTTGAATACAACAGAAAATTAGGAAGTTCTTTTTTTCTTATTATTTCTTTTCACTTTTTCTATTTATTCAATTTTTAGATTTTACTAACGGTGGAAGTAATCATAAACTCAAATGAAGGATATTGCGAGAATAATAAATTTGATGAGAATTAAAGACTAAATTCTGAATTATTGGTCTTACGAACTAATTAGGGGCGGATCCAAAGCCAAGCCGGTGGTGGCATGGGATACGTCAATTTTGTCCGTGTAGTGTAAATTTCAATCTCGCGTAGTGTAAATTCCGATTTTTTCAAAGCGCTGCTACCACTCATTTCAAATCCTAGTTCCGGTGCTATTACCCATTTCAAATCCTGGATCCGCCCCCGAATCCAATGATTGAAACTTAATTAAAATTGATAATACATATTTAATGTAGTAGAGATAAAAAAGGAAAATTCACAATTGTAGGCGTCATTTTTTCTATTTCTAGCGCCAGCTCAACTAGTGTAATACCCGAGTTGTGCTCGAGTAAATTAGTAATATAGTACACGATTTGTCAAAATACTTTACGAAACTATCAACACAACAATCAAATAATACACAAAGGCTAAATTTACACTGTTTTGCTAAACACAAACTTATGATAATAAGTACCAAATGTAGAAATGTCAAACAAAAGACATAATTCAATAATGAAGGAACTTGAATAACTATTATAAATTATTAAATATACAATCCACGAAAACTAATTATACATCTATAAATTATTGAAAAAATAGATGTTATACAAACCAGATTTTAACAAACGTTAACAAAGCTAAAGAAAAAGAATAAAAGAAAAAACTCACCGTTCCTTTTGACCCTCCAAGGTCTCTTACCAAAACCATAATCCTCTCATCAAAACTCTACTCTCTCTCTCTCTCAAAAACCCAATATTCACCTTGACATTTTCCCTCACTATTGTCGCGGCCTCCACCAAAAGAATCTCGTCAATAGCCTCTATTAGAGTGGACGTAGTGGGTGTGTTTCCCAAGTGGTGAGTCCACCACATCCAATCTATTTTGCAAACTACCACTCCACCGCGCCGTGGACGTGGTTTACATGTGGTATTCTCCACATTTTTGAACCATGCGTGGTGTTAAATAATAAGTATTATGTGGGTCCCAAAATTTGATGTGGTAGTAAGTAATCACTACGGGGTTAAGTGGTGGGTTAAGTGATAGGAGGAAAAGGCTGACGTGGCGGTGTGATGGATGTGGTGGGGAGTAACCACTCCCCCCACTCTTAGAAGGGATGGGTAAGCATACTGCATACATATCTAAATCTTGAATTTTTTGGAGTATTGATAAGATAAGAACAATGAGATGTTATTACATTAACGTCCGAATCATGGAGATTGACTTAAAGACTCATTTGTCATTAATAGCAGCAGTAGGTAACTAGGTAACCATTGAGTTTCAGTTAACACTAGGAATCTTGAACTGCCACATTAGGGCTTCTTGTGGTCTTGGTTGTTGCCTTTGTTAATCCTTCGTCTCTTTTCTTTGATGATTCTATATATGGACAATGGTAAAGTAAATGTTAACAGTTAGGGATTTTTAGTTGGGCCTTTATAATAGCTGTAGTGGGTTAATTTAGTTGGTTTGGGCTGACCACACCGCTTAAGTCTTTAACAGTGTTCTAAGAGAAGCAGCAAGTTTGCATCGACCTAATACTCTCCTTCCTCAACCAAATCACATATGACAAGCAGAAATTGCATCTTTTGAGGAGTCGCATATCATAATAGAAGAAGCAGGGTTTGTCGATTGTGGAGTCAGATATCGAAGAAGCAGAAATTTCTAACTCTCCGATCTTAACTCTCCAATGGCCTTAAGTTTTCTTTTTTAGCCAGCATTTTGATGTTATATAAGTAGCAGAAATTGTGTGAATCTAAATGATGTTATACTTTGTGTGTTTTGTTATTCCGATTCACGAACTTTTTATGATTCTAATGCCACTTCTTGAACTACTTTTTGTTATAAATGAAGTGTTCTGATAGTCAAGTGTTTTCAAGGTAGGAATTGATATGTAGAATTACTTTACAAGTATCTTGTGAAAACGGGGCGCATAACGTGCGTGATGTGAGCGCATCCGCATCACTCATCGTCTTCTGGGACCTTTACCAACTTGGACCACATCATGCCTTTTAAAACCAAGCCAAAACACCATCTCCTACTCTCTCAGTTCTACACTTACAGTCCTCTTCATCACTCTGATTCCAACTAAATAAAATCACGTGGTTACTATTAAAATGCACGTCCAAACATTTCCTTATTTGGTTATTGATTCATTACATTATTATTGCTAATTTATTGCTCTCGATTAAATCAAAAATATTTCTGTATCACTAACAGATTGGCTGCTTTTTGCAGGGTCCCTTATCATCAACATTTCCAGTTGAGAATCGAAACACTATGATCACCATGAGAAACCTAAAGAACCATTTGGATCGCACAAAAAATCTCTCTTTTGTGAAGCAAATTTCCGACTTCCATCTACTGCTTTTACTAGCCAGGTTTCTGGATGTCAATTCTGATGTCCCGGCATTATCAGGGTATGTCCGTGCACAGGCACCCATTCCAGAAGGTTACAAGATCCTAATCGACTCTATGGCGGAATCGGGCTGAAATTATTAGTCTCCCAGTTACCACATTGTGCAGTATCTTGAGATGTTTCTTTCAACCAATCTGATTTGTTTCTTTCTGTAACAATCCCAATGTTTTGGTGATGGAGCTCCATGGATGTCAAATGGGTCGGGTTAACCATAATCGTTTATGCAGATTCTTTTCTATGTTCTATTGTTCCATGCTATATGTATTTATACTTTGACTTTTACTCATGGTCATTAGATCAGTCTCTCGTATAATAGATGTTTCAGCTTTGATTAAATTTCAATTCACGTGAGTGCAATTTTTGTTTGGTTTATCAATAATTAATTAATTATGATCATGTCCTACATGTGTTAGGCCAGTGATCATCTCCTGCATTCATACTTATGACTATGCAAAAGTTCAAACGAGAACTGTTTTTCGTACGAGAACTACGACAACCAATCTTAGCCGTCCAATTCCCCCTCCTTCAATTGGATTGCCCACCCATGAATTCCTTACATGCACCCTGCCACACCCAATTCCCTACGCTCTTCATCCCTAAATTCCATTATCCAAAATGAACGGCTAAGATTGGTTCTCGCAGTTCTCGTACAAAAAACGGTTCTCGTTTGAACCGTCCCCCTTATGACTAAATATGATCGTCTCCTCCAACACACGGATTCTCGTTTGCACGTGCTCTGGCATTCCGCTTGAGCTCCTTCACAGCGTACATGTTTTTTTTAATTTCTTTAGAGTAAATTACACGTTTGGTCCATGTGATTTGTAACTTTGTACACTTTCGGCTGCACGTGCTCTTGCATTCCGCTTGAGCTCCTTCACAGCGTAAATGTTTTTTTATTTATTTCTTTAGAGTAAATTACATGTTTCGTCTAGGTGATTTGTAACTTTAGTACACTTTTGGTTCATAAAATCTTTTTTTTATTACGTGAGTCCCTGTTTGTTTGGAGCTTATGATATCAACTAGTTCCTCTAATTAGTTTCAAAATCCAAACATTCCAATTTCTTCGGGGCTTCTTCCTCTCCCTCGACTTTTCCTGATCGATCACACACACACACACCCTTCTCTTCTCAATTTTAACTTCTAAGTTTCAAGCACCCCTTATATACTTGGTAAGGTTTAGGTATTTGGCATAAATCCCTCTTCTAGTTCTTTTTATTTAAAACTAACCACAAAAGATTCACATACACAAAATAATTAAAAAATAACAATATTAGTCCTCGACTTTCATATTGATAAACCATAAATTAACCAACTTCCTTAAATAAGATTAAATTGAATTTAAACACTAATTAAACAAGGGTTTACTTTAGCAAAGTGTATCTAACTTCTCATGTGTTGCTATTGTGTGTATTGAACTTTAATAAATTATATTGTGTGTATCGAATATTTAATTTGTCAATATTGTGTGTATTAAACTTTCTATTGTATGTACTAAACTCATACATTTTTTTTTCATTTTTATGTAATCAAGGTATGTATACAATAGCAACAAATTATAATTTTCATACATACAATAAAAACTTTTAATGTTCGATACATATAATAGCAAAACGTGTTAAATTCGATATATTTTAATTAGTCACAGTGGGGTTTTACAAGAATTGCTCTTACAATTGTGCAAAGATAAATCTAACTATACTTAACTTTTTTCACAACGAATTGATCGTATGAGTCAATGAGGTTTATCTCAATTGAAAAATGTATGACCGTAATATGAGTTGATTTACCACACTGCCGCTGACCAATTTGATGAATATTTTTATATAAATTAATTTTGTAGGTGTATCGTTGAGCTATATCTAGCCGAATATACCCAATCTCGAGGAAGACTAGTATTTCTTTTTAAAGTTTTAATAGTTTTCTTATTTGATATTTTTGTATTTTATTTTATTATGGTAATGTAACTTTTATTTATTTAATATGAATTTTTTTATTTTTTTAAAATAGAGTGAATAAATATATCAAAAAGAAAAACAAATGGGTGGGTAAAATGGGACTGAAAAGGTTGCAAGCTTCGGTGGTTAAGGGATAAGAATGATGTAAGGAAGAGGGTTAAGAATCTTGCACTAAAAAAAAAGGGTTAAGAATCTCTTATGTCGTATTAAAAAATAATCAATCATATTCTTTTATAAATACGAATGAAAGTGTGACATACGAAAGAATTTATTTTTGATTTAAAATGAGGGATTCACTATCATATTTATAAAATAATATATTATATGTTATGTTTGAGCACGACATTAAAAAATCTTAACCCGGTGTAATAAATCTTTGATAGAAAAAAATGAAAAAAATGAAGGGTTATCGATAGTCTCATAATGTGATGTTTATTTAGCCGAACTCATTCTTTATAACATGTTGTATGATAAGATATATTTTTATTTTTATTTTTATTGTGGTTGATTGTTACGCTACATGAGTACTCACTTCAACCGGATGGAAATCACAAGAGGAAATGTAGATGAGTGCAATTAGGTTGATAAAATTATTTGAAAAAAATAGTTGTGGTTAATAAAGTAATTATTGTGATATACATATCCAACTTTCATATGTTTGATTATTTGTAAAAGGGTAAAAATTTTAGAAATAATTTGTCAAAGTTTTAATTTGTCCCGATTGTGTATGTTAAATTTCTTATTATATTGTATTAAACAATAGAAATTTTAAAGTTTAATACACACAATAACAAAACTTATAAAATTAAATATATTTTAAAGAACATTGTTGTTTGTAAATCAATTAACATGTAATGTCCGATTTTTTTAATAGATCTAAATCATAAAATTGAATCATAATGAAACAGTAAATACTTTCAAAATATTCAATTACATCTCTTCATGTTCAATAATCTAATTACTTTCAAATCATGTCTCTGGTATCGATTTGAAGTAAATAAAATAAGAATATGAAAACATCCGGCAGAAGCATCCTAATGATGAGCCATCATTAAAGTGCGAGCCTCACCGCGGCCACCTCCTGAAAATAAAAATAAAAAATAACAGTAAGCGCAATGCTTAGCGAGTACATTACTTACACACCAAACATTCAACACAATTACATTCACATATCATACACATATTAATCACGTATCAATTAAGACATACCCGTTACCGAGGTAGTCGGTCTCATCATACCTGTCGATTTTGAACGGTCTCATCATACCCGTTGTCGTGTCAATCGGTCTTACATTTCAATACCCAAGTATCGGTCTCACCAATCAATCACATAAATTAGTAATAAGCATGTATTTACTTATACATATTCATCCATAGTTGATGCTGAGTTAGAATGTAAGTAGAAGTACTCACCTGATGGTAGCTCAGGCAAAACAACAATTGTATAAGTATCTGTGAGTACACATCTATCAGCAATCACCTACAAACAGGGTTCCATTAATAAATCATTACAAACGTCGCACATTTTTACTCATATCAATACTCTTAGGAAACTAAGTCTCGACCCAAGAGACACTTCTTGATTGATGTTAAACACTTAACGATCTAATTCATGTATGTACTTGGCGATCTAAAACATATATACACTTGGCGATCTAGTTCATATACTCTTGGCAATCCAACTCCATTTAGTTATGCACTTGGCGATTCCATCCATGTGAAGTACTTGGCAATTACACTTGGCGATCCACAAATGTGAAATTTGGCTATACGTGGGAGTTGGCAATTCAACCAACTCATCCTCAGACATTAAGTCTTCTGGAATGATTATGCGTCTGATTCAGTCTTTTTTAAAGCTCAACCAAATTCTATGGTTTCAATCACATATCGTTCTAAAGATCATCAAAACAAACCCTACCAAGTTAATTGAGATTATGTCAAGTTTTAATGGGTTTTGTAACACCCATATTTCTTATATCTAACTTTGATCACTTTTAGTAATGTATAAATTACATAATAATAATAATAATTTATTATGAGTAAGCATGATAAACTTAATCCAAAAAAAAATATTAATAAAAATATACATAGAAATTAGTACACACACAAATACATACATATATATATATGTAAATATATATACACACGTAAACATAGATTGTGTACATAAAACACATATACATGAAATTATGATAATAAATATGATTGGGTTAATGAGTAAGGGTATACCTTTGGCATGAGTCACCTCCATATTTGACACATGAAATAGCTATAATAGGTAAGGTGGACAAGCTACATACTACTTGATGGTCATCTCCAGAAAACTTACTAGTATAAATAGGTTTATTCACTACAACAAAGACACACAACACAATAAAGAAAACACAAGAAAACTATATAAAAAAAGCTTGGCACACATATTTTAAAGTAGTAACAAGGTGAGTTTCGTGACGCCTTTACAAAACTGAGATATATGTGATATATATTGTGCTTATATGCCTAATTGCCCCATGCACCATGTTTATCATATTTAACTCTTTCCTACCTTATATCATGCATACTGTTTTTATGCGTATATATATATATATTCGAGTTGTTGGGTAAATAATAAAAAGAGCGAAAACGTAATGGTTGTTCGCATATGTAAAAACTAAAAGCGGGAACGTAATGGTTCTTGGCTAAGAAATATATTTTGGTACGATTAGTACACGGGAGGCATCTTGTTGTTACTAAGTCGTTACCGGTAAATACATGTCTAGCCCCGCTAGTACATTGTATAAAAGTCATGGCACGGATTGCACGTATGCTAGTCGATGTCGGAAAATGGCTTAAAATGAGATAATAAATTTACCCAAAACTCCGAGATCTCAACATATTTTCTACATTTTATATTTCATATTTATCATG